>LZPO01028151.1:6635-18045 GCA_001675575.1 Neotoma lepida | reverse complement strand
TGTAAAAAGAAAAGAAGACTAATCTGTTTTACTTTTCCTGTCCAAGATTATAATGATAGTCAAAAAAGAGTTCTTAAATATTAACAAATTCCTGACCTCAAGTTCAGCATTTTCCCTAGTATAATAATTTGGAAACTACAACTTAACCACACCTCAAACAGAAATATTTAGAAATATTCGTCATGTCCTTTCAAATCTTAAGTAAAATGTAGCCTTATCTGGATTTTAAGATAATATTACTCAATTGGTTTTATTATATCTGCTTTTCCATAAAGACTTATTATATAATTTAATGTATGCTAATTTGCATACTTAGTCATTTTTGGGGGATATTTTCACAATCTATTNTCTTTGAGAGTAAACTCAGCAAAGGAGTTCTCATTTCATATGTGGGTGAGGGCAGTTTGACCTAAAAATAATAATAATCAATGTTTGGTTCAGTGGGCTACCAAAGCACCTGAGACTATTGGGAGCCTCTTAGCAGAATCTTCACTGGTAATTTACAATGAAACAGCCAAGATTTAGCACATTCAAAGAGCAATGATAACAGGACCTTGACTAAGTATCAGTAGTAAGAAGACACAGTGTTCCTGACCGAGTCTCATTTCTTCACCATGTATTGCAATCTATAGGCAGTCACAACACTTAAAACTGGGTCCCTAGTTTCTATCATAAGTGTTTCTTTAAAAAAAAAATCACATTTAATGATATCTTGGTTTCTAACAGTTAATCCTATTTTGGTGGGTTTCTAAGAAAATTTCCTTATTTTAAGGAAACATCTACAAGAAAAAGTAGGGACCCTAGTTTTCAAATATTATGCCTGCAGTTGGAGTGTAATACAACTCAAATAAATCCAAATGCAGAAGAGAAAGAAAGAAGGCTAAGATTAGAAATGTCACAGGCTGCCAGGCAATCTAAGAAAAGAATCATCAAAGTTGTGATGAAATTCTTGTACCAAAACTTCCCACTCAAAGAATCCCATGTCCATAGAAAAAGGTTTGCCTTGGTAACTCTGCCACAATTAACAGCTGATTAGAAATAAATGTTGTAATGGATTCCAGTGCACTGGAGCNTCCCTGGGAGATGTACACATACCATATGTCTTCAAGCTACCCATGACTCNAACTCAATGCCTTGTTACACTTAGATAAAATTTGAAATCTGTGAAAAGTTAATATCACATAAGGAAGCCATAAAACATTTAGTTTTCTGTCAGCTTGAAAGTGCATTACTTAAAGCAGAAATGAAGTTGAATTATGAACAAATACTGCTTTATTGTTCACCTATNTGTCGGGACTAAATTTTGTACTTGCTACCTGTAGGAGGATAAAATATTCTAAACAGAGTAGAAAACAGTTGGTCTGAGAATATGTAGAAAGAAAATGTAGAAGAACTAGAAGAAAATAGTCCAGCCACAAAATATTGGGTGAAGATAAACACAGACAGATTTGATAAAAGAATGTAGAATGCCTTGTTATTAAATTTCCATAATAGTGCATGTGGGTCTTAGTACTGTGTTAGGCTCTTCATGTGCCTGAAGTGAATTTCAAATTTCTTAACTGTGTGGACCAACCTCTACACTGTTTTTTATGAATTAAGATTGATGATACAATCTATGCTCCAGGAACATTATATGGATTAAATATGATAGTATGTTTAAACCACACATCAGAAATTTCTAAGAATTGAGCCCATTGGAGTTTTTCATAAAATTTGTTCCATTGTTCTAGGGGAAAAAAACATGTTTCTTTGGTTAGAGCCAAGAAAGAACTGACCAAAGAATAAGGAAAACTACTTATTGTTCTATGGAAACAAAGAAAGCAACAAGTTAGGCCTAGCTTCCTCTCACTCCCTTTTCCTTTACTCCCTCCTTGCAGAGAAGATTCAAGAACATATATGTGGGAAGGGAGAGCTGTTTAACAGCACGAGGTAAATGATGCCAAACTTGATGGGAAGATGTCCTTAATCAACACAGATCACTGCCTACCACTCAGTTGAGAGTGTGGCCCTGAAGACCCTGTTTGTGGTCAATCTACAGACTACTGCAAATACCCAGGCCACAGAGTGAGAAAACTGTCAAAACTAGAGGTCCCCAAAATGAGAAAGGGAGAGAGAGAGGGCCAGGTGAGTCCAGATGCAAAGATGAACAATCCACAAACTCAAATGACAGATCCCACTGAAATGAGATCTCTCCTCCAATGACCAGGAACCAGATAGACAACAATTACTATCCCAGAGATCAAAGTAAGTTAATGCCTCTTTACCAGGAAACTCTTATTTCTTTAGCTGTATAATTATAGAAAGCACTCACCCCTACAAACCTAAGCCTGGAACTATCCAGGACACAAGACTTAAACTGCACAAACAAAACTAATGTCTGTCCTGGAGATGCTGAGTATCACCTGGAAAGCCAGTTTAATATAGTCACTGATTTCTTGGTAAGTCAGAAAATAGGCGTCTTTGCATAGACCATCTCAGTTTCAAGATGGCACATGGTACATCTCAATTAAAGTAAAAATAAATTGGCTATTATTTAGTATGAGAGTAGGGGTACCAAAGACAGAGTCACTACCATTAGTATAAGCTGGTGTGGTGAATAAAAATTTAAGGAGTAGAATCTGTCAGACATAGTCTTNCTGGGCAACTGGAGTTCGATAATTCATCACCTAAGNGACATAGAGCAGATGAGGAAAAGAAAGCAGTTGCACACAGAATCAAGGACTAAAGCTAGGCAANAGGTACAAGAAACACGGGGAAAAGAAAGTAGATAAATGGTTAGAGTACAACAAGTTGAAAAGAAGAGACACTAATGATCTGTAAACCAAGTTAAGTAGGCTGGAGGTAGTTGATATAGAATTGATAAAAGAAACTGAATCCAATAATCAAACATAAATCCCATGTATTCCAACCTTGCCAGATAAATGGAGAATAATGGAGATATTTGGAAGCTGAAGAAGGGAAGAAATTTGGTTGGACTAATCTAGACAAAACTTATTGGAGCCTCATCTAAAGCAGCAACAAGGTGAAAGGAAGGGGGAGGGAAAATTATTAGATAAGTAGGATACACACTAATAACTTTGTTGCTGAACTGATCTGGTTGTGGGAAGTGGGGGGAGGGACCCTTCTATGGTGGCTTCCGTATCTCTGGCTAGGGACAGGACAGAAGGAAGGATGGCATCCATGAAATGACTAGAAGCAGCTTAAGGAGGGAATTTGAGAAGTTAGAGAATGGAAGATNAGGACAAGAGGCAAAATTAAGTTTTAGCATTGCATTTATTCCTAACTTATGCTAGAGTTTTAATCCCTAGGAACCTCAATAGCTATTTTAGAATTGGAAAGCCTCCTTTTTTATCAACCTGAATGCACAGCTACTGAAATCCCTCCAGNTTCAACATAATCGGAAAAAGGAGGAGGGGGAGATAGAGGATGGGAAAAAGGAGGAGGAAACACCTGAAAAAAGTTTTTGTTAAAAAAAAATCATAAAGCTTGAAGCTCTCAAGAGTGCCCCATGTGCAAAACTCATTAAGTCCAAGTACACTGACAGATTCATAGATTTTTAGAGTCAAAAGACACCTTAGAGACCATGTAATCCAAGGAAGCATTTTTATAGATGAGGCGACAGTGGTGTAGAAAGGTTAAGACACTTGACAAGATCACACAAGAGAGGCCATTTCTAGTCTGCTTCCCAGGGTGCCACTGCTGCTACTACTGACCATACTCAGGAATGACTGAAGGTAGAAACACTCACAGACCAAGCATCCAGGGTAGCACATGCATCAATTCCATTGCATCCAGGGTAGCATTACTCAAACATCTCAACACTGTTCTAAATAACCTTTCAGAAAGTAAACTTTTAATTTACTTGTAATATGCTTCCATTAAACTTGCAGGAAAGATAGTATTTATGTCTGTTGACATTTGCTGCAATCCCATGGAGATAGCCCATATTTTATAGGCACAGGGGATGTTAAATGCCCTACTCATGTTCACAGAGGTAATAAGTTTGGGAATCATGACTTGAGCCCTGGAAATCCAGTTGCTGGCTCTAAATTCTTAATATTATTCAGAGTATCACGAGGACATTCTTCCACTCAATCTCTTTGAAATATACGTAAATTTGAAATAAGTATATTTACATTATTATCATCTATATACCTTATATGAACTTTTAAATGATCTACAAAGTCATCCAGGTAAATCATTTTGCATAAAGTTTTACATAAAGTTANATAAAATTTTTCCATAAAAAATTTTTNAAAAATTGATAAAGACAAAGCAGAGTGCTTTTAAAAATTGTTTAGCTTAGTTCAAGTACTGTCTACAAGTCAGAAGCTTATCAATTCATATCCATTACATTGACTAGAGTGTAAAATAAGCAATGCCAGTAAATTACATCCTTAACATTAGTGTTTGCAATGAAATAATTCTATGATTACATAGGATAGAGCTTCTGATATTAAAGAACATGTGCNACAGGTATGATGTATAAGTTCACAAATCCTTCTCTCTAGCTGTTACTGAACTCATCAACATTTCAACCTCAGGATGTCACAGCCCAATCAGGCAGGNGATTAGAGACGTTGTTCTCAACCAACTGAAATACATATTTCTTAAATACAGTTCTAATTCTTGCATATGATGTCTAAGCAGAGGAATGGCATGGTAGAACTGATTGTGAGGTATGCTGAGTGTCTGACAGAAAAGGTATCTTTTAGAAGAGCAATATGGGCTCCTAGGCCCTGAGTCTACCATGGTGTTAGCAATGGAAAGGATCCTCTAAACACATATGACTGACAGAAAATGTGAACTTACTGGATGTAGGGAGAGGAAAAACAGCAAATCCACTAATGTCAGGAAAGTGTGTTGGTTTGTTGTTAACTATTCGGGGATTTTTTTCCACATGACCCTTCCTTCAGGAACCCTACCTCATCAATTTTAACAACATTCTCTCTAAATTCAATCTTGCATGCTATCTACACTTGAAATAACTCAAAATGTTAAAAGAACTGTGCTTGTTGCTTGAGCTACATGGCTGTTGACATGCTGCCCGGTTGAAAGAAAAAAACCACAGGGTTTACTTTACTATGCAATAGAGTGATGTTTGAAAATATTTTCTTTAAATATCATAGTNTTACAGAGACAAAACAGCCCTGCAGCTTTATCATATGAACAACATTAAAAGGACACATGAAGAATATTAAAATACATATATTAAAGAGTCAGCATTTGGAAATGATGGCAGGCAGAGGATTGTATGATGAACAATCCAAAAACAGATTTTAACTCAGAAAAGAAGCAAATAATACCAGTGTTCTCTTATTTCAAAAAGGCCTAGGACTATGTTATCATTGTCAAAAGAGTGGTAGCATACAGGAGTGCAGAGCATAGAAAAACAGATACCTTTAATCGGTTTTGAGAAATGATTTAAATGGGGATTGTTTTTTTAGGAAGGAACTATCTGGCAAAAATCTTAAGTACAAAGATTTTTTACTGGAAAGACTTCAAGAAGCCCACAGCTTAGGTGGCAGTGTTTGATCCTAAATCCCAAACCACAAATCTTAACCAATCTCCATCCATTAAGTAAGATTACTCCTCTCCTCATGGGCCCTAATTTGCTTAAGGTGTAAGATGACAAGCATCTTCCCATTGTAGTATTCAGGGGCTCTGTTGCTAAGAAACCGAGCAGAAGATCAGAAGATGAGTCNCTCCAGGTCCTGGGGCTCCAAAAGATGCCACTGGATGCTGTCCATCACAAAAGGCATCTTCAAGGTTACACAGCAGCTCACCTTGATTCCCTGCACAGGAATCATTGGGTTTCCCTTCCTGTCTAGTATTGTGGTCCACCTAGTGAAATCCTATAGGGTCACTTCCTACTCATATATGAGAGGGGAACATATAGCTACCACTCAACACCATTGTTGTATAGACATGGGTAGGGCAGCTGTTTTATTTTATTTTATTTTATTTTTGTTTTATTGCAGCTACTGATGACTCAGTATTGTTTACAGAATTGAAACACTATAATAAGCCCTTGGGGTATGGGATTGCCATTACTGCCTTTCAATTTTTTTCAGAAGGAAAAGGCCTATGGCCAGAAGCAGTATATATTAACAGAATTTCATTTTCACATCTCCAAATTGTGTAAAACTACAATGAAGCCATAGTCTTAGAGGATAGGCCTTTTGGTGCAATATCCTCTATCAAAGCATCCTCTCAGAGCTCCATTTTCCATCTCATGATCCAGGTGAGATATTCACCTCTACATCAAACTTACTGTTCTTCCTTTGGAAACAATTGACTTCTTGTTTTAATTCCTGTATCACTGTCATCTCTACAGAGCGCATCTCCTTCCATATCATCCACACACTGGGGTGCTCAGCGGCTCACATTGTGGTTTTGTATTCCGCATTCACCCTCTGTGCATTGCATCCTTCTATGATAGATTTCAACTGTTGGTTTCACTTAAGCGTACTNCCTGGATATATTCCCAGCACATCTTGTGGGAAAGAAATGTGGCTGCCAGACACCAAAACTCTAACGCCACCAGATCTGCACTTGCTCCTCATCCTCTGCAACTTGCTGAACTCATGTTCTCCATCTGTAGCGGTTCTTTCTAACCTTGGGTCTGGAAAGGCCGTATGCTTATACTTTGCAAGTACAAAGGAGAGGATTGGCAGTCTCAACAAGGAAACAATAAAATGGTAACTGGAATCAATAGCCAAACCTGGGATTAATGTAGCNGCTTTTAAAATGGTATCCTTACCATCACAAATTGAAAAACAAACAGTCATATATAGAACCGATGCTCCAAGTGATTATTTAAAAATGTGTCTCAAGGATGACTTTGATGGGATGCCAAATAAAATAATGAGAGAAACAATTGCTAAGATGTTTCTTCCTGTGCCCCCCTCCCTCCCACCTCCACATCACCTCAGGAGAGGCTGCAAACACAGACTGAGACACTGCGTCATCATATGTTCATTATTGTTTCTAACACTATTAGGATTGGCANCAAAACTTTGCCAATGAAGAGAGGAAAAATAAGAGTGCACTTAAGCATATGGAGGTGCATGCGCACAGTCGTTCATTGAAGGGAAAGCTAACAGTTCTCTGCAAATGNGTGATGACTCCCTCTCTTTAGGAACACTGTGGTTAATTAAGGCCAGAAATAGTGCCACAAGAAAATAACAGTGCCTATATGAAAATGGGTTACCAGTTCCACAGGAATACTCTTATAATATGTTTACAGTGAATTACATGTTCACAGGTATACAACATCATAGAGGTATAGCTGTACCTGCCAATTTTTTTTAACCAATGGACAACTTAACACAGTTCAAACATTTCTTGAGCAGTGTTTAGAGTATGCACAAGCTAGAGAGAACTCAGTTGCAGAATGTGTCCCTGTTATTGGAAGAGCTTACTGTATACCCCACATAATGTTATTTTAGTGTTGGTTTCATACCCTTCATGGGTANAAGTCCAACTTTTTTTATGCAAAGATAAGTTTATTAAGATCAAAATAAGACATTGATAATGGAAAAACACCCAGGACAGCAATAACCATGAAATCTCCTGCTGGGTGTGGCCGCTCATTTATAGTATCAGCACTTGGGGGACAGAGCCACAAGGCCTCAAGTTCCAGATCAGCCCAGGCCACATAGTGAATGCCAGGCCAGCACGGGCTAAAAACTAAAATCCAAGTCAATTAAACAAAAACCACCANTTATNAACAAAATGATAAGCATTTTCTGGAGTAACAAGGTTACCATCTTTAGTATGGTTCCAATTTACCGTGTAAAGCAACGTGTTCATTTGGCCAAAGGCATCACCTTCACAAACATCAGTGTGCTATGCTTTTAATACTACAGTTAANGCCAAAAGAACCTGAGAGTTTTCCGAATACAGGTGGCCTTCCTGTANCCATTGTAACTACTTTGTGTTTTTTCAAGCACACTCTATATTGGCACCTAGGTCACNGGCTTCATGTACAACTTCTACCGACAATAAAGTTGAAAGGGACNACAGGCACCGACATACTTTTATTAAGTAACCTTTAAAACACTGGTAAACACAGGTAGACTTAGTTTTCTCCATTCTCCCTGCTTTGATAAATACACAAACTTTGTTACAAAAATAATGCAAAAAATGTCGACACCAATCTACTATGCCCCAATAATCTGATCAACTCTTACCGAGTATCCAAAGTCAAGATAAAAAAGCAGGCNGTTAACTTACTCCTGATTCTGACCATATTATTTCTCTAATTCTCATGTTCTCAAAATACACCCTTAATTTCCAGCCAATGTCTCTNTTGTGGGGAAAATATTAATTCGTAGTCCAGCACTGACTTTCCTGAGGGGAGGCAAACCAGTCCCTTTAATCTCGAGCTCAGTGAGGGCAGCGGCCACCTCCTGCACCAGCCTGCGGTGTGNACAANTTAACCCTTAGTTCAGACAGTTCTAGCTTTGCAGAACAGGTCCAGTNGGGAGAATACTACTTCCTCCTCTTCCCACCTTGGTGCTGCACTCCTTTCTTCTTGACACCGAAAGCAGGAGGCCTGGAATGCTTCTTGCCTCCCAAGCCTCCTTTCNTNCTCTCTCCCTGGCNTGGCGGTCCACCTTTTCTCTTGCTCGANGGTCCCTGAAGGNCCCCCTTTCTCTTGCCCTTGTGGCCCATTTTCCTCCTCTTGGCAGCCTCTTCTTGGTCCTCCTCCCTCATCTGCTTGTTGGTGGCCCTCGTCACCTCCATCTGAGGCTTCTTGCTGTTCATGACTTTCGAAGTAGCTCCAACTGGTTCTTTTTCTCGGCTGCAAAGTCCCCAAAGAGGGGCTGGAACTTCCTCTTCTCGCTTGTGCCCCGGGGCGCCTTCTCCTTGGGGAGCCGCTCCTGGAAGCGCCCCACCGAAGCGGTGGAGACCTTGGCCACTTGAAGTGGCGGCTCCGCTGGGGCTACAAACGAGCCCGGGACGACACAAAGGAATGGCTGATGGAGGCGCCTGGGGGCGCCGCCCCCATGGAAGACCAGTTCGCCAAGCGGATTCAGGCCAAGAAGGAGTGCGTGGCTAAGAACGAGCTGAACCGGCTGCAGAACCTGGCCCGAGCGCACAAGACGCAGATGCCCAGCTCAGCCGGCCTGCACCCTACAAGTCCAATTTTTAATTCATACCCTCTGGGTGATATTTTTCAGTGTCATGNCAAAATTTCAATCCCAAACCACAGATCTCAATGGTTTGGGACATCTATCCCAAACTAGTACTTGTTGCAGAAACAAACAAACAAAAAAATGTAACCAGTTGCCACAATGTTGTCATTACCAAAGAAAATTTGAGTATAGATGCCAGTGATTTATTGTCATATGCATAAAGTGGTACAGATCTTACATTTAAAAGTCTTGCTGTTTGATAACATTTCAAANTCTATTAATCATTTCAGAAAATTACAATCTCCCAACATATACACTAAAGACCACAGCTTAATTTTCTCATTTGAGATATATGATCTTACTTAATAATCACTAAATTAATTCTCTGGTTCTCTTTGTCCCAAAGAGAATATTTGGTGTGATGTAATTACAGGACCATTTGTTAGTGAGGACTGAGAACATATTTCTTAAACATAGATTTCTAGATTAAAAACAGACCTTTTTTTCTATAGCAAAATATTTTGAATATTTTAAAAATAAAATATTTTCTAATCATTAATATAAGAAATAAATGTTCATTATAGCAAGCTGTAAAATAAAATAGTGTAACAAGACAGAAAGGATGAAGGGAGGGAAAATGGATGAATAGAGGAGTACAGATGAAAGATGACATTGGCTGATCATACAGTCTTCTTTACCTCACTGGTTTTAGTATTTTGAAGTCATAATTATATTGACTGAACATTTTCATAGTCTGATTTTATTATCTTAGCATTTCTACAATCAATTTTCAAACATCATTTTAAGTTACTATATATTATTATAATAAATATATAATGGTTTAGTAACCATTTCCAATTAAACATACTTAAGCAGTAACATATATGAAGTGTAATAGGCACTGCGGTGCTCAGTGAAAAAGAATAGACTGCTTCAGTGAAAGAGCTGCATGACAAGAACTTCAAATCTTTGAAGAAAGAAATTGAAGAAGATATTAGAAGATGGAAAGAACTCCAATGCTCATGGATTGGTAGGATAAACATAGTAAAATTAGCCATCTTACCAAAAGCAATCTACAGATTCAATGCAATCTCCATCAAAATTCCAACACAACTCTTTACTGATCATAAAAGAACAATACTCAACTTCATATGGAAAAACAAAAACAAAAACAAAAAAACAGGATAGCTAAAACAATGCTGTACAATAAAAGAACTGTTGGAAGCATCACTATCTCTGATCTCAAGCTCTACTACAGAGCTACAGTAATTAAAAACAGCATGGTATTGGATAAAAACAGATACAGTGATCGATGGAATTAAATCGAACACCCAGACGTAAATCCACACACCTATGGATACTTGATTTTTGACAAAGAAGCCAAAATTATACAATGGTGCTGGCATAACTGGATGTATTCATGTAGAAGAATGTAAATAGATCCATATCTATCACCCTGCACAAAACTCAAGTCCAAGTGGATCAAAGAACTCAATGTAAATCCAGTAACACTAAAACTGATAGAAGAGAATACGAGGAACAGCCTTGAACACATTGGCACAGGAGACAACTTCCTGAATAGAACACCAGCAGCACAGACACTAAGATCAACAATTAATAAATGGAACCTCATGAAACTGAAAAGTTTCTGTAAGGCAAAAGACACTGTCAATAAGACAAAACAGCAACCCACATAATGGGAAAAGACCTTCACCATCCCTACATCTGACAGAGGGCTGATCTATAAAATATAAAAAACGCAAGAAACTAGACATTATAAAATGAAATAATCCAATTAAAAATGGAGTACAGACATAAACAGAGAATTACCAACAGAAGAAGCTCAAATGACTGAAAGACATTTAAGGAAGTACTCAACATCCTTAGCAATCAGGGAAATGCAAATCAAAACAACTCTAAGATACTATCTTATATCCGTTAGAATGGCTAGGATCAAAAACACTAATGACAGCTTATGTTGGAGAGGATGTGGAGCAAGGGGAACACTCCTCCATTGCTGGTGGGAGTGCAATCTTGTACAGACACTCTGGAAATCAGTATGGTGATTTCTCAGAAAACTGGAAATCAACCTAACTCAAGACTCAGCAATACCACTCTTGGGCATATACTCCAAAGATGCTCAACCACTCCACAAGGACATTTGCTCAACTATGTTCATAGCAACATTATTTGTAATAGCCAGAACGTGGAAACAACCTAGATGCCCCTCAACCGAAGAATGGATAAAGAAAATGTGGTACATTTAC
>LZPO01028150.1:31296-46304 GCA_001675575.1 Neotoma lepida | reverse complement strand
ATACTTTTCCTGTCATAACCATTCTGTAAGGTTTTCCCCCTCTGTACTCTCAAGCAAAAATGTCTTTAAAAGCCTCTTTTTTTTGTGTTAATGTGCAAAATAAACAGCCCTCCACCGGAGCTCAGGGACCCCTGGAGTGGAATTTACACCAGTACGTTCCCTGAATAGCAGAACATGTTTCTGTCACATCAGACGCAGGCCGATCTGATAAACGTACCCAACTATTCTGCTGTTGCAGTGATTCTGAGTTATTCTGGTGGACATTTCTGCGAGCAGAAGCAGCGGCACAGTTGGGTTTGGCTGTCCTGGCTGCTTCTCACNTCTTACTGGTTTGCCTTGAGCACTGTGTGCGTGCGTCAGCCGGTACACAGCAGGTGTTGGCTGTGGTCCAGGCTGAACCCTGTCGTGAGAGCCCACGAAATGCAAGCACATATCATGTATTTATACTCGCTGGCTTTGATTTCTCTTTGTCTGCCTTCATGAATGTTCCTAGTTATTTGGAGAACTTGAAGTTAAAAATTGCCATTTTGAGGTAGGGATGTGGGAAGAGGAACAATTATTCCAAAACAATAGTGACCAGAGCAATTTCCAAAAGTAGCATCATTGCTTTTTTGTGCACATATAATTTTAATTTACTTGTAATAAACTCAACTGGTTATGGGGATTCCTAATGATTTTGTTGTAACTNTATGAGATGAGCAGGTATCTTAAAAAGGCATTTTGGATATAATAAAGGTTGCAATAGTGACTTTTAACATGGGATAGAAAGGTACACATGAAGGATACATTCATCTTTTCCAGTGGCAAACCCAGGCAAAATATCCAGCACACACAACAAAGTTGTCATGCCAGTCCCTTTTCTTCTTGTGTTTTTTCACCATTTTGTGACACCCTTCTTTTAGGGATGAATTATGCACATGTAGCTATGATTTCTTTTCATTATATATTTCCATCTCAAATACTAACTGATAATAAAAATCAGAGAGAAAAAAATGTGTCTGCATTCTCTGATAACAGCATAGGAAAAATAGGAAAAAATTTAACTTAGAAATTTTGTAGTAAAAAATCAGCAAAATGGTAAAATCTAATTATTAAGGAACAAAACCTTCTGTATATCAGTGAGAGAGTGCTCATGCTGTTGGTTGTGTTGCACAACTTTAAAAATGTTAGTTACTGACTTTCTTCTTTTGCCCATACTTGTTAACTAATTATTTTTTCAGTCAGCTAAGCATTTTTTCCTGGAATGATAAACACTGAATATGGCTGGCAACAGGGACCAGTAATACCAGTAAAAAATCAATGAATTCATCAATTCTTACATTCAATGGCATTAAGGATTTTCTGTAGTATATATCTGATAGGAACTGAGAAAAAACAGTAGAAAACTCTTATAAAAAAGATTTATTTATTTATTTTTATATGTGGGTATTTTGCCAGGACACACTTCCCAATCACATACACCCTACACACAAGCATGCACACACACACCAAACACACACACACAGTTGTGTGTATGCCTGGGAGGACAAAAGGAGATGTCAGATACCTTAAAACTGGAAAACTGGAATTACAGATGATTGTGAACCACCATGTGAGTGTTGGGACTAGAATCCAGATCCTCTGGAAGAACAGACAGTGCTCTTAACTATTGAGCCATCTCTTCAGCCCCAATAAAAATCAAAAGTGTTACATTAGCTGTGATAAATTTACAATCTGAACAGAGAAAGTATGATCGTTCAGATCATTGCAAATGATGCTACGTTTACTAGTTAGACATTTCCATTAGTGATAGTGCAAAGATCAAAGAAACATTAGAAATTACACAAAAAAGGACTAGAAAGATGAAGGTCTTTTTACTGTTGCTATGAAAATAGATAATCTGGCAATGGATACTAGTTGTATCCATTTAATTGCTTATTCCANTAATGACTCTTGAGAGCTGTTTGGAGATTCTAGTGGAGAAGGGTAGCTATCTGTATGTCTTTGAACTAAGACCAGTTCTCTTCTGTAAGACAAGGACACACATGGAGTGGTGAGGAAGAAGGGAACAGCTTCCAAGCCATCCAGATCACTGAATCAACCCTGGCAATCACTGGTGTGGAAGGTGTTTCAGCTGGTTTGCCCTCATATACTCTATAATAGCTCTTCTAAATTTTCAGGTGAGATATATAACAGTGATTTTTGTTATCATGGGAATTTTGAACTATGATGTGAATATTATGAGTATTTGTGAAGAGACACTGTGAACCAAGGCAGCTTATAACAGAAACGTTGCTTTCAGTTTTAGAGGGTTAGTTGATGATGACATGGTGGGGAACATGGTGATAGATAGGCATGGCACTTGAGCAGTGGCTAAGCAGTAGCTGATAGCTTACATTTGATCTGGAAGCAGGCAGTGGTGAGAGAAGGGGAGGGAGAGGGAAGGGAACAAGGAAAGGGAGAGGGAGAGAGGGAAGGGGATGGGGAGAGGAAGAGAGATTGAGAGAGAAACCATGAGTTGGGGGCTAGACAAAAGAAAGAAGTTGAGAATGAAAGCATGGAATCCCTAAGAAGGTTTTTACTACTTCAATAAAATCTTCAGTTCCAGATTCTCCTCCACTCCAATTTCTACATTTTACTATGGAGGAAACTGAGGAACAAAACCCAGAAACTTTTTGAGGTCCTAGTCAGATGTGGCTGATACTCAAATTGAATCCAGACCACTGACTTACTGTAGCTTCCACAGAACAGTTGCAGAGACGGGCTGGTGGATTGCGTAGGTCTTTATTGCTGGCCTGTCTTTTGCTGCAAGTCTTTCTCTTTGATTTTCAATGCTTTAAGTTCATAGTTGTGGTTTTTTACTCAAAACTGCTTTACGGTTTANGGAGAGAAGGCATGGACAGTTATGTGGCATTTTTCTGTACTGTGAAAGTGCTTTTCAGAGGAGATAGGAAGAATTTGTAACTTAGAAATATGTAAAAGACAATACATTGTGGTTTGTACCCTTCCTCCGACTTTATCCCTGCCCCTCAACTCTATCCTTGGCCTTCCATGGTTCCTGGTGTCCTTTAGGGTTTTTTTGTTTGTTTGTTTTTGTTTTTTGTTTTATTGTTGTTGTTGTTGTTTTTCTCTCCTTAAAGAATTCTTTTCAGCAGCTCTCATACTTGCCTGTGTTTTCTTGACAAAGACTATGAGGAAAGCAGCATTTGAAAGCTTCAGAATGGCCTCCAATCTCCTGCCTTATCTTTGATATTTTGCACACTGAGTTAAAATATTGCTACATTTGTGGCCTGGGATCGTCTCTGCTAATTCCATATGAAGTCAGATTGCCAAAGAACTCTTCGAACTCCCCTAGTGAATTTGCTTGGTGAGCGGTTCTGGACTTGGCGTTTTAATCTCTCCATCAGGATCAATGTGATCCCGTGCTAAAGCCAAGGTCAGATGGGATGAGCAGTTGAACTTTCTCCCCGGTTTTGCGTGGCTCGTTGAAACATGTAACCTTTCTAGGCTTGGTTTCTGCTTTGGAGAGGAATCTGAGGTCCAAGCAGATGTTTCTTTCCTTTTTTTGAAAACCTCTTTTTCATTTCCCTAGGCAGAGTGTCAAAGACGCAACTGGGGGTAGATGAGGCAGGAGGGGGAAGGTCACTGTTTTCTTCGCTAACATTGCAAAATGAGAGCTTTTGTGTGTGTTATTTTCTGCCATTTGGGCTGCTGAGAAGAAGCGGTTGATTCTAAAGCCTTCCTTCATATGTCAACCCTGGCTATAGAATGGAGGTATTTGAAGAAAAGCCAGCACNGCAGCCACCTAGATCCCTGTAGATTGGGGAGGAATAAAAACTTGAAGCAACCAGCTGCCACATTTTAGGGCTTTTCTATCTGATGCTGTCAATGTAAATGGGCCCCTTCTTCCAAAAAATACTCAGTTTGGTTTTTGTTACTGTACATTAGGAGTAAAACAGTAGCCAAGAGGCTGCTCTTCTAATGCTGTCCTGCTTTCTCTTAGATGAAGGATCATGCTCACATTCTCTATAACTGTAGGTGACATTTATAGAAAACTTTATGGTTCTGTCATTTCACATGCCCCACTAACAAGCCCCTCAAAACACTTGTCCTTTAGTAACCTCAAGTGTTTGGCTTTCAGCTTCAAAACAGCATGTGGACAACCTGTCAGACTGCCTGTGATGTTGGATGGGAGGATGCTCTGGGTTCGTTTGAATGTGGCTTTCTCTGCCTGTAGACAAACCTTAAAAACTAACCACTTCCTCGTGTTCTCTATAAACCTATAGACAACAGTAAATAATTCTGTCTCAAATTGTGTGGGCATAAGCATAACTGTGAAAGCAAAATATGAAGGACACATTCATACACATTTCNTGGTTGGAAAGGGATCCTTGCTATGAAACTGCCAAGAGTTGTTGGTTATTATGGCCAAGAATCACCACCAAATTTGAGGGAAAAGTAAGCTTAAATTCCACTAATCACCTTTGTTTTGTCCTTTTCTAGCATCCAACATAAAGTTTTTCATCCTTTAGCCATTAGGCAGGGGAACATTTCTGAATCCTTGACTTATCAGATGCTATGATAGGCACTGGATGTCACAGGGNTTTNGCCTTTCTTTCCACANTAGTATCACACAGCCAGCATTTCAGGTATCCTGTTAGCAAGGCTCTCTCAACTCTCGGGCTTCTGGTAGAATTGTTCTGAAAGACAAGTTGAGGGAATGACATTGATTCCTTCTTAAAAGAGCTCCAGGTGATTTTGAGGGAACAAGGTTGAGAACCACGGCAGCTGGAAGCTTTCCAGGTTGTTACCTACATTAGCCATTTTGATGAGAAGAGTTGGAGCCCTCAGTTGTCCAAAGAACAGCAAAACAAAAACTTAGCCATACCGCTTTCAGTAGGCTTTAAATTGCATAGTTTATAAGATGAAGATTTAAATGAAACTAAGATAAAAAACCCTGTGCTTTATTCTTCGTAAATAAAAATGAATAGATATAGGCTACTATTTCTATTAAGTTTGGTTTCTGGCCAAGATTGCAATTTACAATGAGTATAAGAAACTTTTTGTAAATTTGATCTGATGATTTCCTCCCTTTACCTGAGCTAGTTTTAGTTTCTTCTATTATCTGAACTGAACAGATTTCTGCTTAAATGTAAAATAAATACCATGTGTTTTAGACATGAGGAATTGAGACCAGTGATCAGAAATTCCTAAAGACTTCATCCAAAGACTTCTACCTGAGTAGAAGAATTTAGATTGATGAGAGATAGAAGAGAATTTTGGAATAGGAAGTAATTTACTAATTTGTCTAGCTATTTTCATTGATAGTGAAACAAAATTTTTAATTAGGAAAATCCAAATTCCTTATCTAAATGCTGTGGAGGTAAAGCTATAGTAACTAGTAACTATCACAATGTTATTTCTTAACAAGGATTTTGGAGACTGGTGAAAAAAAATCTGCTTCTATTTTGATGATTTTTACACTTCTATTTAGTTTTACATCCACAATATTAGTATTTTTTTGATGATGGTTTGAAATTGTGTATTACTAACTTAACTTATGAACTCCTTGAAAGTGGCTTCATGTCTTGAATTTGTTTTTACTTTGCAGTGTGCTGGAACCATGGTAAAGTCTTTTCAAATAACTTTTAAGTGGGAGAAGGGAGTGAAATAGTGTTTTAGGCAAGTTGGGAAACTAAGTAGATATCAGTTGAACACAATCTTCACAAGGATGAAGGTGGAATGCTGACTTGGTACCTTGTCACTCTAAATTCAGAAAGTCAAGATCTAGAATGAGACCGTGAGCAGAGCAAGTGAGAGGTTCTGGCAGTCACTGGGTTAGCTTTAAGTTCAAACTCTACAGTCTTCGTCTGAATGTGCAAAGTATAGTCTGGTACCAAAATCTTAAGGTCTAGACTCAAATATTCTCAGTTTAAATTCTACCTCAGCTATTCACTAGCATGATGATCTTGAATACGATACCTTTCAGAATCCATTTTATATGTGTAAATGATGAATTTCATCAAACTCATTCTAGACCTATGGAGAGATTTTGAGAAGATATTGTACAGTACACATACTAGGAAACTAATATATTTACTTAGCCATTAGCATAGATTCCTGAAACAAAACAAAACAAAACAAAACAACTTGCTTTGAAGTATTTAATTGAGCAGTCATTGACTCATGTTTTCGGGACACTCAGTCTACTTCTCCTTGGTCCACAGTAAGTTATCAGATGACTAAAAAGGCAAGATGCAAAGTGGGGATTATTTAAAGCTTCTTGGTTTTGTGAGAGGTAAATATGGTGTAGTATAATGAGTAAGGGATTAGCATCCTGTGTTGGAGGTTTAAATTCTAGCACAGACATGGATGCCTCCCATTTTCTTAAATGNCAAATGTGGGTTCTAATTCTCTATTGGCTCACCTCTCCCAACTTTGCTGAAGAGAAACAGTGGTAGAAACTATGAAAAAAGCAATTTCTTTACTGTAAAAGCCTGTTCCATGTAACTATGTGAAAGAGAGAGAGAGAATTGTTTTATTCATCTGCTAGATAATTTGGAGTCAGAGTGGCAAGGGCCTAATCATTCAGGTCAAGGCCAGTAGCAANAGTGGATCAGGTAATATTGTGACAAAAATGGTACCTTTCAATTTGCTGCATCTTTTTTAAGGCCTTAGCAATAAACAGTCAGTCTTGAGAAAAACATGATGCTCAAGAGCATTTTTGGATGGACAAAAATGACTAAAAAGAATATCATGAATTTATAAATGACATCAGAATTCTCATTTGAGAATGAGGGGTTGAGCAAATTATTGCTTTATTTAAAGACAATTACCTACCTTGGGGCTGGTGTGTTTATAGAGCGAACCAAGAGCATTTCGTTTCTGTTTGCTTTTGTTTAGGGTTGTTTTTTCCGTTGTCTCGCCCTGGGTCTAAAGAGAGTCTGCACATAATAGGAATGGCATGGAGCTATTTAAAAAAAAAATGTGACCAGAGGAGGAGCTAGCGTTGAAGAGCAGTCAGCACAGAAATAAACAGTATCTACTTTCATGACTTACGTTTAGTAACAGTCAGATGCACAGAGAGCTTCCCACCCAGCATAGGCAGGGAATCACTGCCCCCCCTTCACCCCCTGACTCTCTGTATGAGCATCCATTGACACATGTGTGCCCAGTGCCAGCAACGTTCACTTTTCCCCTAGCGTGCAGGTTTGGATCCACTTTCTTTCTGGAAATATATCAAAGTCAGTCTCCAGCCTGTGGTCGAAAGTGCAAGAGAGTTTAGTCATAGCTTGATCCAACTTCTGAACAACGGTATTAAGCTTATGATTTCTGAAATGTTTACGTTAGCTCTGGCCACGCTGTTTACCGCGATTGTTGACACTAACACTGTTCCGTCCAGATGAGAGAACACGATCAGCAACCAAGATTGTTTTGTGTTGTAAGTTCTCCTTTGCAGATGTCCTTTAGCTAATGAAAGCCAGAGTGTATTTCTTTCTCTAATCACATGATCAGGGAGCCAAGGTTGTTAGGAACTTGTAAGCAAAGCTTGATTTCCCAAGGTTAGCAACTTATGGGGAGAAAATAATGCGAGGGATCCTTAGACATTGCCTTAGTGAATTAAGTAGCAGCTTGCTTTCTTGAGCGAATTCCTAAGAGGCTCCTCAAAACTTGTAGGTAGAAAAATACTGCATTTTTAGCAGTGTCTGCTTTGCTCTTTCTTTTTAAACCCCAAGGATAATAATTGATTTTGGTATGTGAAGCAAGTACTGAATTCAAGTAGTTTTCAATCAGAGGGGAAAAAAATGTTGCTTTATTTTCATACTTTTGGCTCTGGTAAACATGGTTTGGAGCCTACACTGCTGGTCTTAGAAACATGCATAGAAAGAACCTTGCTTCCTTTCCCCTTTTGGCTTTCATTTGTTTAATATTATACTAATGGACAAGTTGGGCCAACTAAAGAGACAGAAAAAGAGGCAAGTTAAGACAAGGGTGATTTTAATTAACTAACTCTTTTTAAAGCTGCTGAAATCGGCCCCTTGCATTGGCTACACTTTGCCATTAGATCCAGACAGAGACTCAAAACTCATGAACTTTCTTTTTACACAGGAATTTCTGAAAGGGAGTTTTTAAAAGAAGAAACAGTGTGTTTACAAGGCTATTGTTACTGCCCTTGAGAGATAGGTGGAGTGTTTCATCTTCACTTGAAACATTAAACTAGGGTGTTGGAGGACCACATGGGCCTTATTCCCTGATGGAAGACAAGATTACAATGGGATCTTGCTACAGAAAACAAAAGCAGTTTTTCAATCTTCATTCCGTGGAAGTTATTGCTTCATACCAGGGTGAGAACAATGCACAGGAAGTTGGATTGCAGACTGAGCCACACTATAAGGAGACTTCAAGCATACAAAGTATGGGTTTTGCTTGATTCTTCTTTGCATATTATTATAAAAGAATAGATATCTTTTGTGTTGAACCTACTTGATACATCTAGTCAAGTATTTTTCTCTAAAACTTCTTGTGTTTTTCTAGTCAAGTATTTTTTTCTCTAAAACTTCTTGTGTTTTAATTTTTAACATATATGATTTTCTGTCTGGCATATAATATGATAATACTTAGAAAAATTGTATTTATTTGTCCTGTCAATGGGGTCAGTGTTCTCCAATGTAAGTATCTTCAAGGGTGAGAATCTTTTTAGGTGCCTACTTGTTACATGGTACTTGTTACATGACTGGAAGAGTATAAGGCATTTTCACATCTGTGGCAAAGGATGGGCGTTTTCCTCCCGTTCTATTTCCTGTTCTTTCTAGCAGCCCGAAAAATTCCTTCCTTCCTTCCTCCCTCCCTTCCTCCTTCCCTCCNTCCATCCCTCTCTTCCTTCCTTTCTTTCTTTCTCTCTCTCCCACAAGTATTGGAGGTGAAATCTAGGGGATTCCTGCATGTTAGGTAAATGCTCTACCACTGGGCTAAATCCCCAATCTTTCTTTGTAATAGTATAGTGTTTTACTATGTCTGTAGACATAGAACTGGCTCATAGGTTTGTGTTTTTTTTCATGTAAAGTGGAACTTAATTGCCAAATAACGTAACTGGGTCTTAATCCAAGTTCTATTTGTGGATGCCTCTTTCCCTTGTTCTAATTAGAAAACAGTGATAAGACAGTTCTCATGTAAACTCCAAATGTTGTAGTTTGAACTGTGCAGATCAATTCTTTTGGATTGAAGGAAATGTTTCCATTCTAGATACTCTGTCTGTGAATCCTCATATTTGCAAACTTTTGCTTTCAATTTGATGTTTTCAGTCAGCAAAATTACTTATGCAGATGATTTGGAAGGGTTTTCAATGAAAAATGAGCCTTAAGTCGTAACCTCAAATGTTTTATATATATGTGTACATATGATTGATGAGATTTATCACTAGATGTACATATTTGGTATGAATATGTGAAATGTATAAGTGTTNGCAAAAATGTTATCATCTATGCTGTTTTTTAACTTTAGCTAATTAAAACTCATTAAGAGTGACCACTTCTGTTATTGTTTAATATTTTATTTAAGTTATTTTCCCTGAAATATTTTATGGTT
Organism: Neotoma lepida; assembly: GCA_001675575.1. NCBI lineage: Eukaryota > Metazoa > Chordata > Mammalia > Rodentia > Cricetidae > Neotoma > Neotoma lepida. The sequence continues at coordinate 36,740 of LZPO01028150.1, read as the reverse complement.
TTAATCATGGGAAATCTTCACAGTCATTTTGAATCTGATGAGTTCTGTATTTTTAGATCCCTGAGTCTCATTGTCATTCAAGAGGCTGCGGCTTCTTGCATCTATCAAGGGATAGCACTGTAACTGCACCATGATGTTTGCATCATTGAAAGAGGTTTGAACTGTTGCCATAATATATGCACAATCAAGTTAATAGGCACAGTAAATGCATCACAGGACAATATGGTTTTAAATGTAGGGTCTTGCACCCTTTTTTTCTTCTTACAAAAAATAAAAATTAAAAAAAGGAAAAAGCAGAAGAATTACTACCTGAACTCTTGGAAATTAAGCCAGCACATAGTGAAAGAGGAAAAACATACTGGTAACTGGAGAAACTCAAACATCAGCTAGGTAAAAAATAACATTCTCAACATCCAAAACAAGTAGCCAAAGTGCAGTAAGGCATCAAGGAAGCTCCAACTCTGTATAACAAAATGCTTCAGATTCCAGAGGAAATCCACTTTGGTTATTGTATTATAAAATCACATATTTATCCACTGTTAATAACCAAGTCTAACATTCCATGCAAAGGACCAAAGCCCTTCATTTTCTTGTTGAAATGTTGGAATGATTTTTTTTTGGGGGGGGGGCTACTAAAAATGAAAACNAAAAGTGCTTCTCAATACCAGAATGATGCCCTGCTTTCACTCCCTGCAGGCCCCCTGTTAATGCTCAGCATTACCTGCTACTCTTGACCTCATCGTTCTGGGAGGAGAGTCTAGCTTATGGGCCAAACTTCCTAGAGGAACACTAGGTCCTACTCTTTGCAAATAGAGTTCCATTTAGTCCTGGCAGCACAAAGCTTTCTGGTTCAAAGAAAAGACTCTTCTAAGACTTCTTGGACACCGAGTAACTCTTACAAAACAACATTTTGATGAATTAAGTGTAAATGAATCAGAAACATATGGATTAAATTTCCTTTGAAATATGCATGCCTTTTCTGAATTAGGGGTAAAATGTTTGGCAAAATATATTTTGCTAAACCCAAAATACTATAAGAATGCTCAGTATTTTCCTGGACCCTCAAATTATACTGGAGTCTATTTTCTTTAACAATTAATTCATGTTTAGGCTTAATACCATTAAAAATAATAATAAAAGAAAATAGCTTTAGTGTGATCTCTAGTTACTTCCCTGGGTATGTGCTTTCTTGAGTAGCTGATAAAACTCCTCAGAAGTCTGTGTCCAACTTTCTATTCATATTTTCTTTCAGTAGAAGAAAAATACATTCTGTGTCTCTGTCACTAATTGTGCAATCTCAATTTCACATCTTACTCAAACTTAAAAGTACTATGTAAATTGTCTAGAAATTTCCCCCATGCTGTGGTCATTTGGAAGTTCATAGATCAGAAAGACTTTTGAATACATGGAAGAGGGAGACATCAGCTCCCAAGTTTGTAGGGATGACTTAGTGAGGTCCAATGAGCAAGTGAGCCTGTGTAGCTCTGCACTCATTCTGGTTCAACCAAGAGGTCTGCTCTTGCCTGCCCTCCTCACTGCCACACAACAGAAGAGAAAGTCAGCACAGTTGATTTTACTAAGTTTCAGGATCCCCTTTCCGCCTCTGACTTAATCTGTCTCTTTGTAGGAGTTTATCCTGGGAGGGGAAAGAAACAGAGGTATTCATTGTATTAGCTCTGTTATGTGCATTACTAGGTTTAGTCCTAGATTTAAACTACAGAGTTCTAGAGTAAGGGCACAAGACTCTCCAGCTTGCTTTGGGTATGCTTTTATCCTTTGTTCTCTAAGCCATAAGCAAACAAGTCTTCTTCTTTTTCTCTTTTGAACCAATCTTCCCTCTCCAGGGCTCTATACATACTGTTCTCTTAGCTTGGAACATTTAGTACCTACCACCTCCCAGCCATCCCTGGCTAGTCAAACTTTGCTTGCATGTCCCAGTGCAGATGCTACACTCCAGAGAGGTCTTTCTTAAGCAGATGGTACCCTCTTTTATGGTTGTTCATCTTAGTACCTAGCAAAGAACCTGGAACATAGAAGGCACCGAGTAAATATTTATTGAATAAATGAGCAAAAGTGAGGCATCAAGTGGTCTCCCCTCCTTTAGGGTTGTAGCAGAAGTAAATTCAAATAAAACATATGAAGAAATANATAATATTTAGCTCCTTTGTTTTTTAAAATTCTGGTTTAAGAAATAATTGTTTTATCTTAGTATTTTCCCCAAATATTCCAAAATACAATAAATTGGAATTCAGTTATTTATGCATGTTTCTAATCCAGCTTCACAAGATATTTTTATTTTATAGATCTGAATTTGCAAGTCTGGGACCATATCATCTATTTTTTTTATTAAGAAATTTTTTATTCATTTTACATACCAATCACAGTACCCCTTCTTCCCTCCTCCCACCCCTCCTGCCTTTCTCCCCTCAACCCATCCCCATTCCCTCCTACAAGAAGGTAAGGTCTCCCATGGGGAGTCAGCAGAGCCTGGTACATTCAGTAGAGGCAGGTCCAAGTCCCTCTCCCTGCCTCAAGGCTGTGCATGGTGTCCCACCATAGGTAGTGGNCTCCAAAAAGCCAGCTCATGCACGAGGGATGGATCCTGATCCTACTGCCAGGGGCCNCTTAACCATCTTGAATGCATGTTTTCTCACCTGAGAAAGCTAAGCAGAACCAGGCGTGGTGAGTACTTAGGTGGGAAGTTGAAATTGCCNGACAAGTGTTTGGAGGTTGTCCATTTTTATGAATGGCTATACTTAAAGTTGGTAAACTAATACTTGGTTGTATTTTCCAAGGTATGTTCCATAGGAACTTTTTCCTGTGGGATGCTGCGGATTGTAGAATGGCAAGAGATTCTCAGTTAAATTGTTTCAGAAAGCTCTGGAATAAACAATGATGAACAGATTATTTTTTTCTCCACAAAATTCTCAGCAGATAATTACGTATTAATTTCCTTTGCAATTTAAAAAATAGCGTAGAGGATACAGTTTCTTGTATTTTTTTGTTTAAATATAGGAGTTTGTGTGATTGTGTGTGTGTGTGTGTGTGTGTGTGTGTGTGTGTGTGTGTGTACCTGCATGTGTAAGCCAGAGGTTGGGTGTCTTTCTCAAACTCTCACTACTGTACTTTTTGGGACAAGATACTTCACAAGACCTGGAGCCCACCAATTCAGCTAGGCTGGCTGGCCCGCAAGGGCAAGGGATCCCCCCATCTTTGCGTCCCAAGTGCTGGGATTACAGGTTCAGGTTGCCACATCTGGCTTCTATTCTGGTGATCTTTGCTCATACTCCCCCTGCTTGCACACTAAGCCCTTTCTTGACTTGGCTACATCCACAGCCCCTTAGAACTTTCTTTTAATAGATTAAAATATAGAACATCAAGATGGAGTCAGGACTGCCAAGAGTAATTGGTCAATAGCATGTAGAAAGAAATACAAAGGAAACAGAAGCTCATGTAATCCCTGACAGCTCCAATGAGAAGTCTAGGCCAAAGCCTGCCCATCAGAGTTGTCTTCAATTAGGCTGACATGCTGGACCTTTATGACCAGTTAGCACAAGGTAGTTGGCTTTTATTATCCTGAGAAGACTGTGACTTCATTTCAAAAGATGAGGCAGATCCAAAGGCATTAACAGCATCACTTTCTGGCTAGCCATATCCTTAGAGTCAGTATGCACATGCTTTCTTGCACTGGAGTCTTAGGGTCCAATTCATACCATTTTCACCTTTCTTCCTGTGATGCACTTGGAAGAGGAGGCATAGAAAGACAAACTGGTACTACCACTGTTCTTGGAGCTCTAACTGTTTGCTATCCTTTTCTTCTACCACTTTCCATTCTATATTCTCTTTGCCTGCATGCCTCACTCCTGGTTATGCAGCTTTATTGATGGTTAACTCCATCTCTTTCCACCCAGGATTGCTGCAGTTGTCTTCAAAAGGCCATAACTAGACAAGGAATACTAAGTACCTGTTGTGTGATATTTAGTGTTCTAACAAATAAAGCTTTCCTGGAGATCAGAGGACAGAGCTCGACACTAGTTAACCATAGAGGCCAGGCAGTGGTGGCACACACCTTTAATCTTAGCACTTGGGAGGAGGAAGCAGGAAGATCAGGGGTTCAAGGCCTCTCTGGGCTACATGAGATTGAACCAGTCTAAAAGAGAAACGGAGCCGGGCGGTGGTGGTGCACACCTTTAATCCTAGCACTAGGGAGGTGGAGACAGAATCCACTAGGTGGATGGAGACAGAATCTCAGCTCATTTGGTCTGGGAATTCATAGATGTCAGAAGTTTCTAGTGATTGCTGCACTGCTTCTCTGATCTTTCAGCCTTCACTCTCTATATCTGACTCTGGGTTTTAATTTAATAAAACTAATTAGGATCATGCTTCAAGTACTCAATTAGATCATGTGAATTCCACAGGTACTCTTCTCTGCTTCTATTGTATAAGAGCCATTTTCCCCTCTGATTGATCAAAATTGACAAACAAAATTATTCTTGCATTAAATATGTGGACACAGTTGTGGCTTTTAGTTCTCTGGCAACCTTTGTCATGACTTGCAGAAGAAAGCCCTTTTTGAGGACCAAGAATTATAAGGCTGCAGAGTCCAGAGGTATAGGGACCGGAAAATGACCCACTGAATGATGGTAAAGGGTCATTTCTACTTCTAACCCTTGGTATCCATACTCATAAATTGTTTTTGATAGGACACAGTATCTCTGATTTAACATATTTGCTTGTTGGTAAATGGTCTCATATGCTTACAGAAGATATTCAACTACGGTTTTAGCAGGTCTCTGTAGTTCTATGAGGTATGCTGCCACAGGATGGCTTGGGATACAAACAGAAGAATTATAGTCTCATTTCTGCAACTCCTTCACTATGAAGTGGGGTTCCTGGTCAGGTGTCATGTTCTACATCTATGAAACAGATAATCCAAAAGCCCCAGATAGTAGTACTGGCTGAACATACGTTTTCAGGAAAGGCCTACAATTGAGATTTTTTCCCCAGTTCAAAAGGTATAACCCTGGGTGGCCTCGAACTGGTGTTCTCTCTCCCACCTCATCTCCAACATTTGCCTTCTGACATGTAATAGCCCAACCATTCTCATATTTCTTCAGTAAATTTTGTAACAAAAAATATTGTAGTTGGTAAAGTTCTTGGATAAAATCAAGAATGTACATTCTTATTTATTACACATGAATACAATTTGTTCTGATATACTTTCTTGGTTGGTCTACAAAAGTATGTATTTGCAAAGTCAACAGATACATAAAATGCATCTGGATTTGTGCTTTAATGATATCACACATAATAACATAGCTTTTTGTAGTCTATCACTATTATCCATGGGCCAACAAGTTTCTGCAGGAACTGGAATAGAAGTCAAACACAAAAATTATGGACTTCTAATCTTTCTTTTTGGCACTTAATCTCCTTTCCATTTC
>LZPO01028150.1:0-10220 GCA_001675575.1 Neotoma lepida | reverse complement strand
CAAATACCACAGAATCTATATGAACTGTATGGCTGTATAGATTTCTGTTCTGTTCTACAGTTCATACATTCATACATGAGTCTTGGAAGTTGATTAACATTCTTAAGGGGAAATTTCACGCAGACTTATAGGACTCTCTTGTAGCTTTTCCTTGCTGGAATCCAACTATTCTAATTTGAATTATCTTTGGCTATTCTGTATTCTGATCTCTGTTTCTGCTGTCCAGTAAGATTCATTGTCTTCACTTAGACTCTACTTCCCTGAGCTGTGGTCTGGAAAATGCTCCCAGGGAGAAATCTTGGGTTTATGTGATGTTTATCTTGTTTGCCTATTTCTTTCTGAAGACCACAGCCCTGCATTGGCTGCTACCCAATGCCGGCAAACAGTTGTTATGTATGTTTTGTCTAGATTTTATATTTGTTTACAGTGAGAAGTTAAGTCCAATGATCACCACTCTGTGGTGGATGAAGCTGGAACATGCCCACACTACTTCCTTGAATTTTCAGTACCGTCTCTGACTTTCAGAACACCTTTGTTTTATCATTTCCATAATCAGTACCTCATGAGCTCTTTTTTTCTTTCTTTCTCAGAATGCCCTTTAACTAGTGGCAACTGTTAAAGGTTTAGTTCCCCAGGCTATACCATTTGGATGTAGGCAGTCTAAAGCAGACCTCCCAACGAAGAACTTCCATTGCCTTAGAACAGCACTTGTGCTCTGCTAAACTTTTGATCAATGCCAGCTTTGATTTCTTCTGTTTTCCACTATTACTCCTTGCTAATCAAGTTGCTTCTACCTGTTTTGATTTAGTCACTGACTTCTGAGTCCTGCTTGATTTCCTAGCTGCTATATCTTTTTTTCATTAAACGCTATGATGGTTTGATGAGAAATGTCCCACATAAGCTCATGTATTTGAACATGTGGTTCGCTGTTGGAGATGCTGTTTGGGAAGGTTACAGAACATTTAAGAGGCAGAGTCTTGATGGAGAAAGTATGTCACTGGGGGTGGGCCTTAAAGAATTTTCTCTCTCTCTTCCCCTCCCTCTTTCTGTCCCCCTCGCCCCATCTGTTTCTTGCAAATGGATGAAAAAAAAAATGTTAGCAGCCAGCTTTCTGATCCTGCCACCATGCCATGCCTTTCCTGACATGATGGACTCTATCCCAATCACAAACCAAAATACTATTCCCTGTGCTCATGGTATGTCATTATAGCAATGAGAAAGTAGATAATATTGACTCTTGTCCAGCCTTGTTTACTTTTAGACTACTGTTTCTACTGTCATATGTATTTTCACCATTACTTTGACTTGAATAAGTGAATAAGGATTAGGTAGGAATTCATGTTACAAATTATGGCCTTACTTAGACTATATAGACTGATGCCAATATTCAGGAGGATCTGTGAGGGTGTAAATATTAGGAAAATAAAAATGGCTTACTTTTTCATGTAAACAGTAAAATAGGCAAAGGANGGATAAACTCATTTATAATGTCACAGGAGAAACAAAACAAATAGGAGATGTGCTAAGTCAGTTACAACTATCTATCTTAAAGGATGGATAGATTCTTACCAAGATTAAGTCATAGAGCTGTGTTCATTAAATTTTCCCATTGCATTAAATCACCATTGTTACATAAAATATAGCAAACTGGAGCTAGAGATCAATATCGGTTGGTGGAATATTTTTCTGTCAGGTACAAATCTCTGGGTTAATTCTCCAGAACATAGTAAAATTTGATATTTGAGTGCACATCTGCAATGCTAGCTCCAAGGATGAAGTGGAGGCAAAAGGAGCAGAAACTCAAAGTTATCTTCACCTAAATAAATAGTTTGAGTCCAGTGACCTCAACACAAACAATAAGGAATTGTAGGAAAACTTCCCACTACAAAGGATGACCAAGTTTGCTGTTCAGTAATGGCAGGCCAAGGGTATTAAGCTTTAAAGATTTATCTGATGCAAAACAATGACCAACCTAACATTTACCATTCTGGGTATTTATCTACCCATGAAAGAGTCTTTTGGTGAAGATCAATTAAAAATGAATTTGGTTACATATTTTGATTGTGGCTATTTTGTCATCTTGAAAACTAGAAGATTCTTAGTGGGATAACTTTTGTTGTTTTATTGGATAATTCAGTACGGTTGCAGGGAAAAACAATTTTTTTGGAAAAAGCAGACTTTCCTTTTTGAACTGAACTTTCCTCACTTTACTTGATTTTGGATGCACATACNTGAACAAGGTCACTTAAAGAGCACTTTCTCACCAGGACTGAGGCCACTTCTTTATATAATTATTTTCTTGTTTATTAAGATTTGTTCCAAATATCCTGCTCTTGTATTCTTATGTATCTACTTTACATTATAAATAAAGATGAAGTCCTTTGGTTTGGGGATAAGACACTTCATTTACTTATTTCTAGCATATTTTAGGTTGGGGTTCAACCAAACCTATTTGTTTGTCTGATCAAGAAAATTTAAAGACTTTAAAATTAAGATCCTTCTCATTTATAACTCTATTACCACCACATCTTTGTTCTTTGTCTAATTGATAATACTTTACATAAAAACTGCTAACATTAATTTTCTATTGCTTCCAAAACAAACAGGGGTGTGTCAATACAGAAATGTGTTAGTTCTGGAGATGTCAAGACTAAGCTGAAGACATTTCTCAGGTTGATTCCTTCCCAGGACAACCACAGAGAGCGTATCCTCTGTCTCTTTTCTATTATCTAGTTGTTCACTGACATTAGCATTTCTTGGTTTTGAAATAAATCACTCAATATGGTAACATCCTTGTCAAGTTAGGACTAACTTTAATGGGCCCTTTTAATTTGATATGCTGTACTGACCCTGTTTCTGAACCTGGTTACATTTTGCCATATCAAGAGTTCAGACATGTCCATTTTCAGCCCATAACAGAGTTCTAGCACATTATTCATAACAGTATGGACATGTTGTATTAATAAATGGGACCTCCTNAANCTGAGAAGCTTCTGTAAGGCAAAGGACACAGTCAGGCAAAACAACAGTCTACAGAATGGGAAAAGATCTTCACCAACTCCACATCTGACAGAGGGCTGATCTCCAAAATATATAAAGAACTCAAGAAACTAGACATCAAAATACCAAATAACTGAATTTAAAATGGGTTATAGAGCTAAACAGAGAATTCTCAACAGAAGCATCTCAAATGGCTGAAAGACATTTAAAGAATTGATCAACATCCTTAGTCATCAGGGAAATGCAAATCAAAATGACTCTGAGATACTATCTTACACCTATCAGAATGGCTAAGATCAAAAACACTGATGACAGCTTATGTTGGAGAGGATCTGGAGCAAGAGGAACACTCTTCCATTGTTGGTGGGAGTGAAAACTTGTACAGCCACTTTGGAAATCAGTATGGCGGTTTCTCAGAAAATTGAGAGTCAGTCTACCTCAAGACCCAAAGATACCACTCTTTGGCATATACCCAAGGAATGCTCAATTATACCGTAAGGATACTTGTTCAACTATATTCATAGCAGCATTATTCATAATAACCAGAACCTGGAAACAACCTAGATGCCCCTCAACTGAAGAATGGATAAAGAAAATGTGGTACATATACACAATGGAGTAACCCAGACTCAGAAAGACAAACATGGTATGTACTCACTCATAAGTGGACACTATATGTTAAGCAAAGGATAATCAGACTACAACCCACAGTTCCAGAGAAGCTAGTTAACAAGGAGAACTCTAAGAGGAATGCATGGAAAGCCCTGGGATGGGGAAATAGATGAGATCTCCTGAGTAAACTGGAATTGAGAGGAGCAATGGAGGGTAGGAGATGGGGGATAGGAGAATGGGGGAATGGGGCGGTTGAGCTGGAACAGGGGTGGAGTGAGAGAGCAACGGGGGAGATATCTTGATAGAAGGGATACATCATGGGGATAGGGAGAAACTTGGTATAAGGAAGATTCCCAGGAATCCACAGGGATGACCCCAGCTTCGACTACTAGCAGTGGTTGAGGATGTGCCTGAGCTGGACTACTCCAGTGATCAGGTGTGAATGCCCTGTCATCATAGAGCCTTCATCCAGTAACTTACGGAAACAGATGCAGAGATCCACAGCCAAGCACCAGGCCGCAGTCTGGAAGTCCAGTCGAAGAGAGGGAAGAGGGATTCTATGAGCAAGAGGCATCAAGACCATGATGCAGAAACTTACAGATACAACCGAACCAAGCTAGCGGGAATTCATGAACTTTGGACTGACAGCTGTGGAGCCTGCATGGTACTGTACTGGGCCCTCTGCATGGGTGAGACAGTTGTGTAGCTTGGTTTGTTTGAGAGGTCCCTGACAGTGGGAATAGGATCTATCCCTGGTGCATGAACTGGCTTTTTGGAACCCATTGCCTATGGTGGGTCACCTTGCACAGCCTCGATGAAGGGGGAGGGCTTGGACATGCCTCAGCTGAATGTGCTGGGCTTTGCTGACTCCCTATGAGAGGCCATACCTTTTCAGAGAAGGGGATGGGGAGTGGGCTGGGGGGAAGGCTAGGGGGGGAACCTGTGGTTAGTATGTGGAATAAATAAAAAATTTCTTAATAAAATAAAACGGTATGGACATGTTGCTAAGTTGCTTTTATTTGGGGGTCAGGAAAGCCGTTTGTAAGTGGAAATAACTTGATGATGCTCTGTTTTAGAAACCTGTGTCCCCTTCTAAAAGCTGCATGTACCAAGCAGGAGTGACACTTGTTTTCTTCTCTCTTCTCAGAACCCAGGAATGTCCTTATAAGTACACAAAGACATGTTTAGTAACTAAGTGAGTGATTTTTTTTCTGGTTCAGGGAAGTTTTTTTTTTTTTTAAAAATGTGAACTATCCTAGAATGATTTCAATATCAGATTGTTCTACAGCCTGATTAAAATGATCCTACTTTGAAAGGCCTTTTGACTAATATCTAATATTTAGCTAATTTTAATGCTTTCATTTTAGTTTTTTAATTTTACTATTTTATTTCATGTGTGGGGTGATTTGTCTGAATGTATGTCTGTGCACCATGTGCATGGCTGAGGCCAAAGAGAGGACACCAGATTATCTGGAATGGGAATTACAGATCATGATGAGCACCGTGTGGGTGCTATGTCTTGAACCTAGGTCTTCTGGAAGAGTAGNCAGTGCTCTTAACTACTGAGCTAATTGTCTGGTCCTAATATTTATGTTTTAAAGAGAGAAATTTTATTCAGTGAGGCCCAAAATTCAACAGGAATTTGTTTTATGCAGATTTCAATGAAGAATGAAAAAGAAACAAACAAAACTGACGACCTAGGATATGACTCAGTAGTAGAGATTGTGTGAGAGAGGAGCAGGGAGGAAGAGAGACACTTAGAAATGTACGCATGCACGCACAGAAGCACACACACTTTCAGGTTGCACTGAAGCTACATATTGAGACACTCAAAACTTTACGCTACTCTAACTAGAACATTCCTTTCAGTAAGCTGTTTGGAAATGTGTCCATCCACATCCACTTTATCTGCTTTGTCTTTTGATTTCTTTTTTTGCGGGGGGAGGAGGTCTATAATTCCAGATTGAGGGAGAGGAGTATTTATAAGAGATTCCCAATCAGGCTCCAGATCATTATAATCCCCGTGGATGAAACAGTAACAATGGCCAGAGGAGCCTATCAGTGCCTAAGAGAGATTTGACTACCACAACTGAGGCCCCAGTTGTGTGTGTGTGTGTGTGTGTGTGTGTGTGTGTGTGTGTGTGTATGTAGGCCTGATTCCTCATTGTGATACATAGCAGCTGTTGTCCTTGTTTGTACATATGTATATACAATAGTCTCTGTATATAAGGCTTAGAATGTGCTTGTACATTGAGTTTTAAAAATCATTATTAGTCTCACATGTACCTCCTAGAGAAATGAAATTTTATATTTGCTTGTTTTTAGCATATCTGACCTTTAAAAGCCACTGGTAAAAGAAACCCATAAGAGGGAAAATGATAAAAAACGTGTGATGGAAAGAGGTTGGTCCCTGTGTTAGAGTGCTGTCATGCACTAGGCTGTGTGGTACCTTCCCAGCATGCCTGGGTTGTGGATGTTCCCTTCACTCCGTGGCTTATGGGAAAGTCTGATGAGAATAGAGTCATTTGTGATGATAATGGTTGTTTTCCCCTTTCCCTTTACAGTAGCTGGGCTCTAGCCTACAGAAGGTTTGTCTGTAAAATCTAGGCACCGTAGAGGATGCAGCAACATTGACACAGCCACTCAGATGTTCTGCTAAAGAGCAGCATAGCAACATATACTGGTTTTATGTATATGTGTAAAGAGAAACTTTTCTTCTTTTAAGACTAATGTCTAGATATAAGGCTGTGAGTAGACACTTGTTTACAGAGCAATACAGTTTTAGAGTTTGGCTTCATGTTTTCCAGCAGAGTGGTTGGAAAGTCTGTATTCCCATTATTCTATATTCTCNATCATTCATGTATATTTCTTGTCATTGTCATTTTAGAGGTCAGAGTTACAGGAGAATGTAAAAGTTGCCTCTTGTTAAATGCAAACATGTTGGTAGGAGGTTTATCATGAAATCTGCCACATTAAAAAAAAAAGTGACAGTTCAGAAGGAGGTGAAGAGAGTAATTCTGACCAGGACATCCTATTCTCTTGGCTGCTCTAATTAAAACCTTCTGTGAAGCAAGGGCCTTGTGCGATAGGCCTAGACACAAACCAAGATGATGAGAGTATGTTGACCCACTAAACAAAAATCCCATCAGTTCATACCTACGAGCAGATACAGTTACTCCGCTGCTATTTCAAACTGCGACCTCCACCTCCACCACCAAGCGGAACAATAGGCTTGCTATAGCAGTGGCTTCTTTGGGGCACATGTGAGTCCCTCTATGGAAAGTTACAAAATCCCAGGAAACCCCACCTGTGAATGATTGTAATGTTTAACCCTGGGGTTAGTTTCTCTCATGCTCACTCCATGGAAAGCTGCCTTCCTCCCCCATCTGTAGTGGTTAGTTTGTATAAGACAAGCTCAAAACCATAAGCCCGAAAAACCACAATTTTCCCCTAAAGGCAGTATTGCCAGTGACAGAGTGTGAAGGCAGCAGGGTTAGCAGGTTAGCCTCATAACTCAGAGAAACTGAAAGTGGCCTCTAAATATGATATTATAGGCCACGATAACCTTGGGGCTCTTTGAATGAGTTTTGCATGTGACATATGCGACCAAATATATGACCAAAGTCATTATTACTCTATTTCTGGAAGAGGTATTCTATTCATATTTATATTTTGAAATACTGACTTTGTATAAGCATGAGGCAGGTTAAGTGAGCTGTTCATAGGACAGTGTGTCATTCTATTGGTCACATTCTTGGCAAGTTTGCTCAAGGGAAGTCAGACACAATGTTTTTTTCATTATCTTTAATTTTTTTAAATCATAGCTTTATACAGCAGTGTTTAATCTGTCTTTTGGTGGTATAGTATTTATAGCAGAAAGGTTGTATGTTGAATGAATGGCTTTTCAGGTGATTCAAACACCTGGTTAGCATAAATCTCCTAATAACAATTTTACTCTATAACTTCTTCATTTCCAAGATTAAAAGAAAATTCATTTGCAAAAAAGCTGGTGAGTGACTGGCCATAAAAATTTCAAATATTACCTAGCCATGAAGATTAATAAATGTATTCAACATTAGCATATGGAATGGTCCAGAATAAAATTAAGTTGTTTCTGGACTTCAGGTTATTGCATTGTCGAATAGTATATTTAGGTTATAATTTCATTTCCCCATTTCTGAATTCCATGTTCAAGTCCACTAATGATTTCCATATTGGGAATAATTTCTTGGATGGAAGAAAATAGCTTATCCCATTATAAAAGATCCATAAAAGTAAAAATGGAAACACAAGGAAGAGATATGCCTAGAGAAACAACTACTTACATTTTTATTCTGTATAAGATAAATCAAATGTATATGAAGTTAGACTGGAATATGACTTTCTGTAATCTATTATAATAGGCTACAGTGCTTTATAAGATGTTGTTAAATATTGTTAATTGATTCAGCCTTGTAATGATGAATATGTACTCTGTTGTAGATACATTCACTTTTGAGTGTTAATATTGAAATGAAAGTTGATAGCATTCTGGCAAAGAACTTTAGAAGTAAAGGAGTAGGAGTTCAGGAGTAATTTTGAACAATTTCATTATTAGTTGTTTATAAAGAATATACACAAACACGTAACATATACAGATTGTGCTATGGTATGAACTGTAGTCCTACATACCCATCAATTAATTAGCTGACCTCAAAAGTTCTCACCCACTCTTTTTTTAGCTCTTATATAAGCCCAATATAGTCTCACTATGTAGACAATAATAACTCTGAACTTCTAATTCACTACCTCTTGAGTGCTAGGCTGTAACACACTAGGTGCTGGTAATCAAACCCAGAGCTTCTTCAATCATGCTAGGCAAGCACTCCATAAGCTGAGCTATACCCCAACCCAAATTTCAGAAGCTTTTAATTTTTGTATATATTTTTCAAAGAGTTGTTAATTAATTTAAAAATGGAATATCAAGAGCTTGGTTCCCAATATCATCATGAGGGTGGCAACTATTAGTCAGAAGGAATACTGAATGCTTTTTGTTGGAATTAGCATCCTTGGTCAAAGGGTATATCTTGTACTTAAATAGACGTTCATAATTCATAAAATCAAGGGTACCCTCAGATTCCAAATCATTTGCAGTACTCTCTGTATAAAGCATTCTTTTTTAATATTAGGTTTTCTTTTAATGATTAAATTAGAGGCTCTATAATATTAAAGCATAGAAGACTAGAAACAATTCATATTGTGTCATTCTGATATGTATCTCTTACCTATAGAGATATAGTCTAGACTCAAATTTAACCCCTGCAAAATGAATATATCAGTTATTTTCATATGAGATAAATATATCAGTTATTTTCAGAAAAAAGTATGTTCCTATGGGCTCATATTTTACTTATGTGGGCCAGTTAATAAAAAAGTGGTGTTATACATGCACAGCATCCCTTGATTTTTACTGTGCACTATGCTGTTTTTAGAAACACCACTGTAGGGATTCCATTGTTGTGTTTGAGATGTATGTTAAGGCTACAGAGGGTGGCATAAACAAAGGGGTTTGTAAAAATATTATAAATTTAGAGAAAATATGTATTCCAGTAAGGCAGAAATGCTACTATACCACAAAGGCAAGATCCTCTCATTTGCCATCAGGTTATTTTCTCTTCCATTTACTCTATGGAACAGTGTTGAGACTGAGGGTTTGGTCTTTGTTACTGGACTATAGAATGTTTGACAATAGTAAGAAAATCCTCATTGAACTTACTCATCACTCCCTGACTCCTTGTCACCAAATTTTCATTAAGCTATTGAATATACACTGAGTAGACCTTAGAAGGAGGCAACCTGAAATCATCAAGCTGGTCATNTTGTCTCTCCAATTACTAAGAACTTACTCTTCAAAGGTCTCTGTTTAGATGTACATCTGCTACAGAACATTTTTTTTGTGTGTTTATTTCAAGCACTCTACCCATAAAGTTGTTTTGTGACAANAGGCATCTACACATCTACTCACCCCAGATAGGGATCTCACGATAAACCAAAGAACAAATATCACAAAAGTCCAACTTGGTGAACCAATGAGTTTTATTGGGGTTATTTGCAGGAATATGAGTGAAGGATTACTTACAGGAGCAGAAATGATTCAAAGACAGCATATCACCAAAGGCTACCGCCGCATGTGTGAGAGCTCACAAAAGCTGGGAACCTGGAACAGACTGCACAGCCTGAAGGCAGCTCGACAAGTTGGAGAGTGTTCTTTCTCAGTGACTGTGGTATAAAACTCTTCCAGGCATCTTGACTGATTTCTGCTGGTCTGGTCTCAGAATCTTCTTTGCAGCTCAGCTTGTCTGAGAGTGATTCTCAGCAGCATGTCTTCTTTACTCTGGGATGGAGAGGGTCTAGTGAATTTAGTCAGTTTTAGGGAATTCCTGAAGATATTTTGAGTTGTTCACCTTCCTGCTTAAGGAGCTTTCATGCAGGATGGANTGTGTCTAGCTGGGAGGAAATTGTTATACAATGATACATTGAAAAACCTCATCAATAGTCCTTTAATATTGTTCTTTCATGTGACTGGCTAGTCAATTAAACGTTTAGCTTGTTTGTCATGGTGCAATTTT
>LZPO01028149.1:22504-46363 GCA_001675575.1 Neotoma lepida | reverse complement strand
AAAAAAACAAACAAAAAAAAAACTTAAACATATAAAATGAAGCCACATGTATTATTTTACAATATCCATTATATTTTTGTTTTAGAAAGTCAATTACCTATCTTTGAGGAATCCATATTTTTGTGTATTCATTACTGAGATGGATTCCAGAGTGTGCAGCCTGCTTAAAATGTGACTACATCTGTGTATTTGCTCTTATGCTGTGGGTGGAGAAGCCAGTTCCTCTTCTTTGAATGATTTTCTTCCTTAGTATCATGAGGATCATTTAAGCAATTGTAAATAAATATCTTTAAGTATGTCAAACATATCTGCCATGATTTCAGAAATTCGTTTCTTAGGACTTTTGGGATTGGTTATCTATTACCAAAATTCTTTTTCAAAGCCCATTAAATGGCAATCCTACCATTTGACTAATTGTCTGCACCATTCCTGTAACCATCTTTGGTTCTGATTTTAAGTGTTATTAATTGGTTTCTGCCTTTCAGAGTCCCATTTCTCTCACTCATCTCAGGAGTTTATGCTATGATAGTCCTGCTTTTATCCCCAGCGGACAGAAAAGAGCTAGACCTGAAGTTTTGAAGATACTGCTGTCTCTGGACCTCTCTGAATGCTTCAGTGAAGAGAATTTTTTCCTAGTCATTCCATTGATTATGACTTAATCCATTTTAATGTTCACATAATAGATCCATTTCTCATACATGACCTTCTTCTAGGAGTTCCAGAACAGTGCTTTTTGAACATCACTGACATTAAGCCAAGCAATTAATACCCTCACAGAATCTAAATACTTTTAACCAGGGCCCACATCCTCCAATGTAGAACTCTGAGTACAGACACCTATGACATATATTATATTCTATAGACTTTGATTCAGGTCTTCAGAATGCAACCTCTGTTATGATAAGTAAATTTGTATTGATCAAAGTTGATAGTGTCTTGCAATTCTTCCCATAGATATACTATTTACTGCCAGGAATTACACTTTTGTTTCACTAAGGACTAGGAACTGACATGTACTTGGAATAAAATGAAAGTTTGTTAGTGTGAACTCTGCAAGAAGCTGTAGCATTAGAATTTTCAGATTAGTTTGCTAGGGCTATATGATAAATTAAAGGTGCAGATAAAAGAATCAGACAGCCTCAACTGGAAAAGGAGACACCACACCAGTGTATTCTGTTTCTCATCTTCAAAAGTTCCATACACAATACAGGAGTTCCATCTATCACCATTACTTTCTTTTCATTAGCATTTGTT
Source organism: Neotoma lepida (assembly GCA_001675575.1). Lineage (NCBI taxonomy): Eukaryota > Metazoa > Chordata > Mammalia > Rodentia > Cricetidae > Neotoma > Neotoma lepida. The sequence goes on along the minus strand of LZPO01028149.1, from coordinate 45,109 downwards.
ATTTTATTCATATGGGCATTTAATTAAGGCTGTGGTTCTGGATTTCAAAGCAGTAGATTCTGAACTAAAATTCTTAGTCCTATTATTGCTTCCTCAATATTTTATTCAAAAATTTTGTGAATATCACAAGACTACCATATTTACATCATTTCAAGCCTTCCATCTCCCTACTGTAACTCCTCCCATATGCTTTAACTCAATCTCAAATTTATGATCTCTTTCTTTTTAATATTTCTGGCTTTATATATGTATATATATATGAGTACATTTTGTGTTGTTCATATTTGTACATGTTTAGGGATGACCACTTAGTACTGCAAAACCTAATATGAGATTCTTCCCTGGAGAATACTAAACCTCTGCTTCCAAGCAGCAATTATTAATTCAATATAGCAATTCATCTAGAGATGGGGGCTTGTAAGGTTTTCTTTATCCACAGTGACGTAACACTTGGTGGTGTCAATGTGCAGATCTTTTTTAGTCATATTGTTGAGATTTCATGGGTGCAATTTCTTTTATACATATAGAACAATATCTTGCAACAGATTCTGGTCATCTAACCTTTACAATCTTCACACACCATCTTCTGCAATGTTCCTTGAGCCTTAAGTNTGGAGGTTGTATTATAGATGCATTAACTGGTGTTGGGTACTCCCACAGTATTATTCTCTGCATTCTGACAAGTAGTGGTTTTCTGTAATAGTCTCTGCTGGAAAAAGAAGCTTCTTTGGTGAGGGGTGAGAGCTACACTGTTTCTGTGTTTTTTCCTCAAACTAAGCAAGAAGTCATATGGAGAACCAAACTAACCCAAAAATGTATTTAAAGAGCTGTTTACAATTAGGTACGGTGGCTTTTATATTTAATCCTAGAGCTTGTGAGGCAGAAATAGGTGGCCCCTGAGGTCAAGGCCAGCCTGATGAGCTTCCTGGCCAGCCAAGGCTATATTGTGAGAACTCTCCCTCAATCAAAAGAAAAAAAAAAGAAAGAAAGAAAGAAAGAAAGAAAGAAAGAAAGAAAGAAATCTTTACTGATTCAATTTGTGTTACTATTTACCATATGAATAAAGTTTCAGAGAGAAAGGACACATTCTACATAACACATTAAAAGAATGTAATAAAGGAGAAAATTATACAGACATAAGGGACTGAGAATGAATGCCAGAGCTATTCTCAACATAGACCCAACAAGGAAAGGAGAAATGTGTTTTGAAACCAGAGTGTAATCACAGGTGAAGAACAGGAAATAATCTTTTGGTAAATTTAGTCTTACAAAAGGTAACTCAGCTTCTGGATGCAGGGGGTTGAAAACCTTATAGACTAGTCACCTAATTCTTGAATTCATTGAAATTCAGAACTCTCTAGAACAGAACCTGAAAAACAAGCCAGAAATTCAGGAAAAAAAAAGTGGGAGTGGATATGGAACAGTAAGGAAACATTCAACCTCTTAATTAATTCCATGACCTGAGTCTATGAGATGAAAATGTGTGCAGACAGAGAAGTAATGGATTAAAAAATAAATACTAAGAATGTAAGTACATCAATTCCTCTTTCTTCTCCATGGTCAAATTCTAGGCACAGGGCCACACCATCTGCAGGAATATTAATTCAAGCTGAGTGGCCATATGCACAACTGAAACATGGGGCTTTATTTACTAAAATAAAGGAAAGGATGGATATTAAAGGAAATATAGTGAATTTTATTATAGTAACTTCAAGGGAAAGTAGGGGCAAATATAAGATAAGATTATATGAATGCAATATGATTTTGATAATAATTGAATGGAAAAATCTGTTTTGTTTTAAAAATTCTGAACTTAAAAGAAAATATTCTTTGTGATCCGTATCAGACTGTTACTAGAAATGACAGGCTACACCTAAAATAAAATCTGTGAATCCTCTAGATCAGTGCTTTGGGGGCAAATAAATCCTTAATGTGTTTTACTGTTTTGTGTGGGAAGTGAACATGGTATTGAGAATAAGAGAAGTAACAGAATACTAGAAAATTCTTCAAGTATTTCAAGCACCCACTATGTGACAACAATTACAATTTGTCATTGTTAAAACAAAAATCATGCCTTTCATATTTTCTTTTTGTTGGAAGAAGAGATGTTTTCATTTGAGAGGTATAAATGGCAGTTTAGATAGAGCTGCCTGAGACATTGTGAATGTTAGAGAAACTAAGGACAACAAAATGGAGAAATTACAAACCTTATCAGATGCACATCACTTATACACAACAGAGGCTCGCATACTCAAAAATATGGAAATGCCTTGTGTCAATGAAAACATGGGATCCTAGAAGAGGAGTGTGTGGATAGAAAATGACAGAAAGCTAAGTCTGATAAAGCTATGGTTTGATCATATAATTTTTAATCCAGTAGAAAATTTGGAACTGTGAGAGTCAATATATTAGATGATTTAAGGTACTATAATATATAATAATTTCATTATATTGAAATTGTGGTGCTTACACTATTCTTTTTAACTAATTCTTTGTGAATGTTGCCTGACACACAGAGTAGAAAAGGTTATCTTGTTTTACATTAGACACTCAAATGTAAGATGGTTACAAGTAGTGTCTTGTTTTAAAGTCCATAATCTTGTTTTTTACATTTTTTTAAAATTTTTTATTGAAAATAGATTATTCTTTTATACATTATATCCTAATCACAGTTTCCCCTCCCTTAACTCCTCCCAGCTGTCCCTCATTTCCCCTGTCCCCTAGACCTGCTCCTCTTTTGTTATCTCTTCAGAGAAGAGCATGCCTCTATAAGAGACTACAGCCAAATAGTATAAAACAAGATACAATAAGATATGGCAAAATCCCTCATATAGAGGCTGGACAAGGCAACAGAGTAGGAGGGAAAGAGCCCCAATATCAAGAAAGAGATATACCTGTTCCCACTGTTAGGACTCCCCAAAAAACACCAACCTAACAGCCATAACATGTATGTAGAGAACCTTGTATAGACATGTGCAGGCCTTGTGCTTGCCACTTCAGTCTCTATGAGCCCAAATGAGCTCTGCTTTGTTGATTCAGTGGGCCATGTTCTATTAGTGTTATCCATCTCCTCTAACACCTACAATCTTTCCTTCCACTCTTCCACAACTTTCTCTGATCTCCTAGGATAGTGACCTGATAAGGACATCCAATTTATACCATATCTGCATAATGTCTGGCTATAGATCTCTGTACTAGCTCCCATCTGCTGTCAGAGGAAGCATCTCTCATGACACCTGGACAAGGCAACAATCTATGAGTACAGTAGAATATCACTAGGATTCATTTCATTGACTTTTATTTTCTGGTTGGTCATGTTTGGTTCTACTCTAGGTCTCTAGTTTCTGGCCATCCAGGCAGAGTCAGAATCAGATGGACTCCTTCTCATGGAGTTAGCCTCAAGTTAAACCAAACATTGGTTGGTCACTCCCACAAGTTCTGTGCCACGATTACCCCACATTTCTTGCAGTCAGGACAGATGAAGGGTTTGGTTGTGTTGGTATCCAGGCTTCTATTTCCATGGCATGCAATATAGCTTTTCAGACCAAAGAGAATAGAATGTTGGGGCAAAGGCTCCATTCAGGCACTAGTTGACCTCTCTATGTTCAGTGAGGCATGAAGATGTTATACTCTGCAATGTGAACCACTGTCATTTTCCAGAGAGTGACCTTTTGTCCTAGCATCAGCCTGAGATATTTAGGCTCTCCATGGAATCCATTTGGCCAACAACACAATGTAATGCAATTCAGTCACAACACTGGAAGCCTTGCCTGGTTACAAAAGACAGTCAGTTCAGACTTTGTATCCTCCATTACTAGGAGTCATCACTAGGGTCACCCTCATCTATTCCAGGATGTTTCTACTGCACTACTGCATACCCCAATTCCGTCTGTCTCTACCCACATACTCTCCCTCCATCAACACCCAAACTGATCCCTCCTATTCCTGTTCCCATCTGCCAACAGTCCATCTGAAAAATTTATTCTATTTTCCCTTCTGAGGTCAATTCATCTCCCTGGTAGCACTCTCCTCTCTGCTTATGTCTTTGGGTTTGTGGATTGCATCATGGTTATCCTTTACTTTACAGCTGAGTTACTTGCTACTAATGGGTTTAGGGAGAGTAGTAGTCATTGCCTCCAGCAGTGGAGGCCCACCAAGCTCCAGTGGAAACACGGATGACCCTGGTTAAACTAATTGAGTCACAAAACAAAACCAATAGTCATAAACCTCGGAAAAGGGCTGATAGGGAGAAGTGGTATTTGGTAGGGACAGAAGGAAGATAAGAGATGGTAAAGTAGTCAGACTACATTTTATCCACACATGAAATTGTTAATAAAATAAATGAAAAATGGAAAAGAAAAGAAAAAGTCCAAACTGAAATGAATCATTTTTTATTTCTATAAAAGGTATTTTTACAACTATTCTTTATTTCTAAATGGATAAGCAATCTTAATTAGATTCAAAAGAATTGTGTTAATTCTTTAATAAAAACATTTCAAATAGTTTCAATATATATAGCTCTAAAATGGCATTATGAAGAGAAAAACTATAGCTTTAAACATTGTCAATATTTTTTTTTTGCTTTTTGCTTTAAATCACTTCAATTTCATTCAAAGATTACTTCTTTCCCTTAACAAGGATAAGTCATATCTATGCTCCAAAAACTTGAAATGGTCCAAGAGAGAACATGGGGTGACTCTATGTCTTCTTATAGTTTTAGTTTAAGTTTTTTCTAAAAGTTGAAAGACCCTGAGCCTTCATGTATACCCCCTTTGGGAATGAGGAACTAAAACCTGTACTAAAAGCAGAATTGCTAAACCCTTGTTTAACCACAGTTAAGATTTCTGTTAAGATATGTTGCTCAACTGTAATTAAAATAATGGCTATGTTCCTGTGTTCCAGGAAAAACAACTGTAACCTTTGCCCACATCTTGATGTGTAAACGCCCTAGAAGTTCTCAGAAAAAAAAAGTTCTCAATTGCTTAAAATGTAACCAATCCTGTAGAACCCCGCAATCTTATGTAAAATTTGTGGATTTTGCTTATGAAAATTGTGTGTGACTGCAGTTCGGGGCTTTTCTTACTCTGTGGAGTGGAGATGCCCATTTGTACAAATGCCTGAAGAAACCCTCTTGCAGCTTGCATCAACTGGACTGGAGTCTGGGTTTATGGGGCACCCTCCCGAGAAGGTAGTACCCTGAGTCTGGGGTCTATCAAAGTTAATGTTCATATGTCCTTTCTTAAAGATGTTATTTTCCTGACTGACTTAAGAAATGACAATAGCATAAATTCTTTGGTTCACAGAGATTTTTATGTCCCAGTTTGGTTTTACAATGCTGTGAATTATTTAAATTTGTAAGTTGTTGTAATAGAAGAAAAGTAATTATGAAGGATCTGTCAGCCTCTGTTAAAATATTTCTACTTTAATGTAGTTCTCAAAAGTATTTCTTATAATAATTGTAGTGAATGAAAATATATATTTTTAGAAATCATTTTAGATGTAAAACATGTCTCAAGTGTATATTGCTACATAATAATATGTAAAAAATTAATGAAAACATGAAAAATAAATTTCTATCTTGCATTATGTGGATGGAAAATGAACCACATGATTTCTATCACTGGAAATAGAATACAGATATGAGAGAACATATATTGGGGAATATGTGTGTGTGTGTGCATGTGTGTGTGTGTGTGTGTGTGTGTACTGTATTTTATATATGTTAGAAGATACAGATTATTGTGAAAACATTATGTGCAAAATTTATATTTTAAGTCCTTGATGGAGCATGGGAAGCAGGAGATAATTATGCCCCAACACAAATCAATAACTCAACAGCTTCATTTCACACAGAGAAGAATCTCTTTTCAATAAAAAAATAATTCCATTCATAATCACTGTCAAAAATACTTGAAAATATTTTATATGTTTATTATTCCATACTTTTGGGCTGGAATAATAAATATTATAAAATGTTTATACTATACACAAATTTTGTAGAAATTAAATATACTTCAAATCAAAATACCATTGACATTCTTCATGATAATAGAAAAAATTATGAAATGCAAAAATTAATTCAAAATGAATTAAATATGAAATGAAATCTGAAAAGAAAATGTACTGGAAAAACTACATGACCTTAATTTAAGGAAATCTTTTTATGTAGAATTTGAAAATCATAAGTAAAAGAGCAAGCATAGAAAAGAGTACACTAAATGAAAATTGTTCAACACAACACATTAGAAAATCAATGAAATGAGATGACAGCCTATAAAATATTAGAAATTATTTTCAATTAGTATATCTGACATTGGGTTAATATTTAATATACATAAAATACTCAAACAACTCAATAACAAATCAATCATTTTAAAATATAAGATAATCAATGCTTTAATTGTTCAATATTGACACATTTTTAAAAAGCTCAATATCAGTAATATTTACTGTAGATGTATTAACAGGGTTTCATACCTTTTGTTTTAAATGGTTCTGCATTTTACATTTCTATAATAATTTCTAACTGGCTAAAATGTGTTTCTGATATTGAGTGAAATGTAATCAAAGCAAAAACAAGGAAGTAAGGGCAATCAAAATGATCTGGGTCACTAGTAGCAAGTGTCTAATACATCATTCTATATTTATAAGAAGACATCATTCTATACTTATTTATCACAGTAACTTCTTTGTGTAATTTTGTTACTTATTACAGGTTTCTAGCTCGCTGTAAACTACTAAGTCATAAAGGGAGGTCTTAGGAAGAATTCTGTTTCTTTGAGATGATTATGAGTAAGCTTACCTTCCTCTTAAACTCAATTGCTGGTGTATGAAGTTAGTTACTCTGGTGTGCATATCTATACTATTTACCAAATTTTCTCTTACACAGTTACAAATCTCCAATGTGGGGAGAATATTGGGATTAAAAACTTATATTTATAAAGGCAAATATTCTCTGATGCAGTTTTAACAGAGTAAGGCTTTATTTTGATATAATGTATTCTCTTCTAGGCCCCTAAAACAATTTACCTGGCCTCTGAATCTGTAATTTGTCCAGAACTGAATGCAGATCTCCTACATCTTAATTTAAAAAACACAAGGCAGTGTTGTTTATTGGATGGTCTTCCAACCAAATGACTATTGACACCTTCAGTAAATAGGTGTTGACTATCAGTTGCAGGCTCTGCAGGGGTTCCTATACTTCCTCTCCACCTGTGTTGTCCCCTTTTGAGAGTTCTCACAGTGTCACCTCCAGGCCCAGATCACTTCTGGGTCATGTGCAGGTACATGGTCATGTGGTTTGCGCACACCCATGACCATGCACCCTCGGCACATGCACAAGTAGCCATGCGGATTTGAATGCGCATGTGCAGGCCAGCATTTAAAAAGCAGGTCCCATGTACCCTCTCTCTCCCACACGTGTTCTCCATAGGCCTGTTCACTTCCCCTTCTGTCCCCCCACCCTCAATAAAACTTTCGTCAGCAGGTTTGTCGTGTTTGTGACCTTTTTCCTTGCAGAGTACTATCGCCATGAAAAAACCTAACAGCTGGTGCCATGACCGCCTGGGCTCTCCCGGTGCTTTTGTGCCCAGGAACCTTAGGCTGGGTTCTTCTTGGATATCCCNCCTTCCATTTGCCTGGTCGCAGGACTTCTGCACTGAACACCGGCCCTCTGATTGGTGAGTCTATGCTTAAGATTTCTGCCTGTTTTCCATGCCTGCAGTCTGAGTTACTTTTCTCACAATTGGACCCGCCAGGTCNGCCGGCTGCATAGTGCCCACAGGTTCANCGACTCGANGGAGTTAGTGGGCCCTGTTCAGTCTCGGCCGGGGGGGGGGGCTGCCTACGCCAGTCTGAGGCCCCCACCCCCACACTTGACGAAGAGCCCCAGGTGGTTTGAGCCTGCATGAACCCATTTCTGGTCCTGGGGACACCTAGGACCTTTCCCGTGTCCGGGACATGGGCCCTTGGGTCATCATGCTTTTTATTTTTATCTGTGACCTTGCCTCGTTGTCCGGGACACAGGGACCTGGGTCATCGTACTTTTATTTTTATCTGAGACTGTGCTTTGTGTCCAGGACACAGGCACTCAGATTATTGCATTTTTATTTTTATTTTTATTTATTTTCCTCTCTGCTGCATACATGAGAAACAAGGCGTCCAGCCCACCTAGTCCCACCTCCCCCTTAGGATGTGTTTTAGAGGTCTTAAAACCTCTCACTTTAATGCCATATTGAAAGATCACTAAACTTACTCGTCTTTGTACTAAAAAATGGCCCAAGTACATCTTAGCAAACGGTAAATCTTGGCTATTTAGATCCCGATATTTTACGGGAGTTATCTACCTTCCGCCAGCGTACAGGCAAATGGAAAGAGTTACCTTATATTGAGGCTTTCTTCTATCTAAGTGCTAAACCTTCCCTTCTGTGTTCCTTCTCTCCTTCTCACGTGCTACTAGCTATGAATCCTCAATCTGAGGACCCTCCGATTCTAGATCCTGCAAACGAACCTCCACCTTTATGACCTACTGCTCCCCCTTCCACAGTTGCTCCAGCTCCTGCCCCCAGGGCAGGTGCTGCTAAGGTTGCTCCAGCAGCTTCAAAATCTTCTTCCTCTTCCTCTTCAGGTTCTAATTCTCCTCCAGCTCAAGCTGCCTCCAAAGCCCCAGCTTTGGCTCCGACTTTCATGCCTCCCACTACCCGCTCTCAGACTGCTAAGGGATCTGAACCTAGCCAGGCCAACCCACAGACTGTTCTCCCTTTGCGGGAGGTAGCCGGGGTAGACGGACTGGTAAAAGTTCACGGCCCATTCTATCTCTCAGAACTCTGTCAGATAGAACAAAAACTGGGTTCCTATACCTCTAATTCTACTTCCTTTATTAAACAATTTCAATGTATCACTCAATCTTATAGTCTAACCTTTCATGATGTATTTATGATACTGAGTAATAATTTACTTCCTGAGGAGCGCAGGAGTGTTTGGGAACAGGCAAGGACATACGCAGATGACACACACCAAACGAATCCTGCCCACCCCCCAGGGGCTGAGGCAGTTTCTGATGCAGATCCACACTGGGATTACAATACACCGGCTGGGTCCCTAGCCAGGGACAGGTTTATCACGTGTCTTCTAGCAGGACTGTGTAAAGCAGCCCTAAACCCAGTAAACTATGAAAAACTAAAGACTATAATTCAAGACAAAAATGAAAATTCGTCTAATTTTTTGGACCGGCTTACAAAGGCCTTACTTCAGTACACGAGTATGGATCCTGAGATTCCAGAGTGCCAGCAGCTGCTTATGACTCACTTTGTTTCACAAAGTTTCCCCGACATTAGGGCTAAGCTTAAACATTTGGAGAGAGGCCCCCTGACTCCACAGGCAGAGCTGTTAGCAGTGGCATTCAAGGTGCACCATGGTAGAGATGAAAAGGCCCAGAAACAAAGCTGCCAGATGCTGGCACATGCCATGTGACCGGCTTCCCGAAAGCCACCGGGTACCTGCTACAAGTGTGGACAAGAAGATCATTGGGCTCGGGCTTGCAATGCTCCACAAAAGGCCACTCGAAGGCCACCACTGGGGCCTTGTCTGAGGTGCCAGCTAGAGGGTCACTGGTCATCTGATTGTCCTCACACACCTGGAGGTGAGAGGCCAACAGAGCAAGATCAACCCCAAGCGGACCTCCTGGGTTTAGCTTTGATCGAGGTTGATTGAAGCTGCCCAGTTCCCAGCCCAGCCATGCCCATCGCACAAAGGGAACCCAGGGTCAGCATAACAGTGGCTGAGTGATCTATCTCTTTCCTAGTGGACACCNGAGCCACTTACTCAGTTCTAAGGGAGTATTGGGGCCCAACTCTCCCTTCTCGCCTTCCCATCATGGGGGTAGAAGGACAGCCTTATCTACCTCATCAGACTCCACCACTTAATTGTATTTTCAGGAACATTCCTCTTACACATACATTTTTAGTGGTGCCAAGCTGCCCGGTACCTCTAATAGGGAGAGAATTTTTTTTAGCCAAGCTGGGAGCTTCTATTACTTTTGCTCCTCACATTTTCCTCACCTCAGACACATCAGCAACTCCTCTTCTTCTCCTCCTAGCTACTCACCCTGCTAATTCTAACAGCTCATTTCCCTTGCCAGCCTCTGAGGTGGACCCCAAGGTCTGGGACACCTAAAATCCTTCTATCGTTAGGCACCATCCCCCTATCGTTATTCAGTTACAGGACTCTAAGAGGTATATTACCCAAGCTCAATATCCTGTCTCACTCCAGAGCCTAAGAGGACTTAAGCCTATCATTTCTGATCTTCTCAGGAAAAAGCTGCTCCGCCCAACCTCTTCACCTTTTAATACACCTATACTGGCAGTTAAAAAGTCTAATGGAACCTACCGCCTGGTTCAAGACCTCTGGCTCATTAATTCTGCAGTGGTCCCTCTTCATCCAGTAGTAGCTAACCCATACACTCTCCTGTCCACTATCCCTTCAGGAAATTCTCACTTTTCAGTTTTAGACCTCAAGGATGCCTTCTTCTCTATTCCTCTGAGCCCTCAGTTTCAAAATATCTTTGCTTTCACCTGGACTGACCCTGACACTCACCTGTCTACACAGCTAACTTGGACTGTCCTGCCACAGGGATTCAGGGACAGTCCACACCTCTTTGGTCAGGCTCTGGCCTCTGACCTGGTCTCTCTGTCTCTCCCTGGNTCTAAGCTAATACAGTATGTAGATGACATTTTACTCTGCAGCCCTTCATTACAACTCAGCCAAACTAACACCTCTGCTCTCTTAAATGTCTTATCCAGTCGAGGTTATAGGGTGTCTCCTAGCTAAGGCTCTCAATATTCCTTGGCATTTTCATATTCCATACCGCCCTCAATCCTCAGGAAAGGTGGAGTGCACTAACAGGACTTTAAAGTCTATTCTTACTAAGATATCATAGGAACTTCACCTTGACTGGGCAAAACTATTGCCCCTAGCCCTTTTCAGACTTTGAGCTCTCCCCAGGAAGCCTCTTTTAAATTCTCCATTTGAGCTGATGTNTGGGAGACCAGCCCTAATGCCAAGTGTTCTTCCCAAATCCCCACCCCTCCCAGATAGCCTCTTAACTCCCTTGTTGTGTCATCTCAGGTCTACTCTGTGGAACTTCACAGACCACTTTCTACCTCAGCCATGTGACAACATCTGCCCACCCCAAATCCACATTGGGGATCAGGTTCTTCTCTCTCCTCCAGGTCAGCGTCCCTCATCCCTCTCTCCTAAATGGCAGGGACCCTTCAAGGTAATTCTTGTAACTCCCACAGCTGCTAAAATTGAGGGCTTTGCTCACTGGATTCACGTGTCTCAACTAAAGCCTTTCACTTTACCTCCATCCTAGGAAAATCTCTCTTCATATACAGTCTCTCAGACAGGACTGTGTTCTCTGAAGCTTTGGAGGGCACCAGGTGGCACCGCCTTGTCGCTGATTCCAGAACAGTAAGGTTCGAAAACAATAAGCCTTTTATCCACTCAGCTAATCATTACAGGATCACGCTAGGGCTGGAGATGGAGAACCATTAAACACATCCAGGCAGTAGGAACTGTAACAGCAATCCAAAGGTATTTACACATCCCCAGGCCCAAACAGGGTTTGGACTCTACAAAAAGGGACTTTAATATAACAAATTCACTACCGCTAAAATCCTTTCTCTCTCACTAACTCTGAACACTACAGTGCCATAGGCATGGCTTAACTTTCTCATGACTGCTTCTTAATATATTAAAAAATTTCTTTAAGCTCAAGAAACCATCTTGACTTCACCTGGACAGAATGGATCTGCTTCAGAATTAAGTATAACTCAAACTTTACAATTCTGGGACCCCCCCCCAACTTTTTTTCTCTTCTTCCTCACCCTGGGACCCCCCACCAAAGGTTAAAAACTTTTTTCTTTTTTAAGTTTTTTCTACCTCACTAGCACCTTCCCAGACACAGCTGGACTGCTCCAGGACGCAACCTATACAGCTGGATGGCTCCAGGGCAGCAGACGATAGCCCACCATTACAGGACACCTGGATACTTCAGGAGCCCCTTCTTTTGTTCCCCCCCCCAGAGTTGGCACCCACCAAGTCAGCTGGAAGCAGTTTTTCCAGGAGACACGANGCCCCATACCNGCTCATCCGCCATCTTTTATGATAACAAAGAGTCTGGAATGTTAGTCACACCCACGTGACCTCAAATGCTTTAACTAAACAGTCATTTCTGCCCAGGTCACCTCTGGGCCCAGGTCACTTCCAGGTCATGTGCAAGTACATGGTGGTTTGAGCACACCAATGACCATGCACCCTCGGCACATGCACAAGTAGCCAAGTGGACTTGAATANGCATGCACAGGCCAGCATTTAAAAAGCAGATCCCATGTACCCTCTCTCTCCCACACATGTTCTCCATAGGCCTGTTCACTTCCCTTTCTGTCCCCCCACCCTCAATAAAACTTTCGTTAGTGGGTTTGTTGTGTTTGTAACCTTTTTCCTTGCACAGTACTATCGCCATAAAAAAACCTAACAGAAAAAAACCTAACAGGCACACTGTTAGAATTCAGGCTCCAAATTAGTAACTCCAATTCCTTTTTTCAAGCAAAGGGTCACTTTGCATCCTTCTTTAATCACCCACGCTTCTTAACTCAGGAGGTAAAATTAAACAGTTCTTTGTTAGCTCCCCAAACTATCTATTGTATTTTTATATTTATTAATTTTATCTTATGTGTATAAATATTTTGTCTGCATGTATGTATGTGAACCATGTGAATGACTTAGACTCACAAAAATCAGGAGAGGCCATTGGGTTCTCTGAAACTGGATCTGTGGATGGATATGAGCTAATATGTGGGTTCTGGGAATCAAATCTGAGTCATCTAGAGGAGAGCCAGGGTTCTTAGCTACTGAGACATCTCCCAGCTTCACTCATTATTACTACTGGTGTTGTGATACAAATTGGTCAACAATTAGCTTAGTGTTTTATTTCTATTTTTCAAATGGTTAAAGTGGGGGAATAAAATGATTTGTTTACTTCTCACAATCAATTTAGGGTTAAAAAAGAAAAATCTTTTGGTTTCATCTGAGCATATATTAGAAGTGAATGTAAGATGAATGAAAGTTCAGTTCTCTCAGCAAAAGAAAAATCTGCATGTTGAATTTGCATCATCCTTGTTGGAAAGAGGCCACAGCCAAAAAAAAAAATGTTTGTTTTTTGGTGATGACAACTTAGAAAAAATAGTATATAGAAATAGNTCAACTACAAGCCACAAAGAAAAAGCTCTAAATTGAGTTATTTTCACATGCTCAAAGATGTTGTACTCTTGTGTTTTCAGATACAGCCCATGCCAGCAGGTATATTTATAGCTTTTGGGAACATGTTGGAACTCTTCTAAACACACACTGATTACATTCTCTCTTCCCTTTCTCTCATTTGAAAATCTTATTCATAATGTTGTTTCTATATATCAACAATCAGAATTTTTGCTCTACAGTTGATTTCCAATCATAACATTAGAAATTTTACTGATTTTGCTTCTCTACATTTCATCAACTTCAACATGTTTTAGTAATTAATGTTTTTTGTTGTTTTGCTTTTTGTCCCAATTGCTCTCCCATTGACGTTCCTTTTCAGAATTTCCATAAGATGACAGGAGCTAATATAGGATATATTTTTCTATCTTTGTCTCTCATTATGCTATATTTGTTGTGTTAAACTCAACTGTTACTTTCACAATTTAGACCCTAAAGCAGCAAAAATTAAGTCAATTTTGTTTATCATTGCATCACCAGGATATTTATACAGTACTGATATTCAATATATTTGAGTAAATTGTTCACAAAAATATTTTGCTAAATTATTTTTAATCATTCTTAGTTTTGTCTTTTCTGATAAAAATTTTAAAGAACATATAAGTGCATATTGAGTTCAGAAGTGCAGATGCAGGAAACATTTGCAAATTGTTCTTTCTTACTGAGAAGGATCAGAATATAGTATTTTTAAGATCTGAAAAAAAAGATTTGTGAAAAGAATGGGTTTTGATGTAATTTTAGGTGGTTTTTTGGATGCTTTGGGGACTGTGAAGGCTTTTTCCAAAAGGGAGTACTAAATTCAGGGCATCTCTGAATTTATAGCACAAAAGGAGCCAGAGAATTTTATATTCTGGTCACTGAGACTGAGAGAAATGACAAAATAATACACGCACACACACATACTCACACTTCCTAGCATTATAGACTCTGATCCCTTGAGCTAGAGTAACAGGCTATTCTGATCTACCCAGTGGAAATGCTGGTGGTCTCATATGATAAATTTTAATTGAAGAAACTACTAATGCACTATTTAGATATAAAAATTGAATGAGCAACTGACTCCTAGAGAATGGACAACTGGTTTTATCCCCAGTCTCCTCTCCCAGTCTCATCTCTGAGGACCTAGAATATCACCCAGGAGTATTTTGCCCAATAAACTTTATTTTATTCTTAAAAACAAAACAAAAATAATTAAATGATACATATTGACAAATTGCTTAGATTCAAAGAAAATATTATTTACTTTCATATTTTACATAATAGAAGATACTGGATACAATCCAAATGTGGTAGAAAAGTAACAATATCAGAACATAATGTATGCTTTATAATATTCATTATGAATGTGTCACATCTGCAAGCAACTGTAAAATTTAATATTAGAAAAATAAAATTAATTAAAAGTTTTAAAATATTATATATTACATAATGTGCACATAATACACACAGTGTGTCAAAATGAGCTAAAGCACAAATCAAATTAAAATCTCTGTATATATAAATCCCTATAAAGATAAGCGAATATTAATTACAATATTCTGGCTTAGGAAAATAGTCAAAAGATTCAGGAAGCATATGGTGAGCTTTGGATATGTGAATGTCCTCATTTTATGTGTTTGTGGAAAATACACTTGACAAATAGTACTAATGAAATGAAAATTAAACAATTTTGTATATATTCACATAGCACCCATATTAAAAAACTAAATATGAACCAATGAACAAAATGTATCAAGGGGCAATAGATATGGATAATTTCAATCTGTTATTATTAGGTATTTCAAATGCAACCATTTGAAATAATGCATTAAGAACAACATTTACTTCAGCTGGAGAAACGGCTCAGCAGTTAAGAGCACTGGCTCTTCCAGAGGACCAGAGGACCAGCACCCACACGTCAGTTCACAACTGTCTGTAACTTTAATTCCAGAGGACTGGACAACCTCACGCAGACATACATGAAAGCAAAACACCAACACACATAAAATAAATAAATCTTTAAAAAATTACCTCATTAGACATAGGAATTGGATTAAAACCTTTATTAATGTTCATCAAACATAATAAATTGTTGGGTATTTCAAATAACATTCAGAACTTTTCTTTAACTTTATTAAATATGATATTTTAAATTATTTCAATAATATGTTGTAAGACGGATTTTCTAAACGGTCTTATTAAATAAAACATAGAGGCAGAGATGGGGTGAAAGTCTGACAGAGATCAGAGGAATTAGGAACAGCTACCAGACTCACCTTAGACTGACGCCACCACTTCCAAAATGGAGAGTGTCCCAATTCCTATACTTCCACATCAATATTCCTTTCTGTTCTGTTCTCCCACTGGTTCTTTCAACCTAGCTACATCACTTCCTCCTATCGCCCACTTCTGTCACTTCCTGCCTGTCTGTATAGACCTCCAGAATTCTATGGTTGATGCTGGGGTTAAAGGCCTGTGTCTCCATGCTTGACTGTTCCTAGTGTAACCTGGAACTCACAGGGATACAGACAGACCCTGCTTGCTAAGTGATAGGATTAAGGGCATGTGCTAATTTTGCAAGGCTAGTGGCTGACCTTGTTCCTCTGATCTTCAGATAAATTTTATTGGGGGACATAGATAAAATACCACCACAGTATGTAGCATATTTTCTTTTCAGAGCTAAATGTGTGTGTTTGTAAGAGAGAGAGAAAGAAAGAGGGAGATATCATAAGTTAGTGACTTAATAGCTAGATGGTTTCAAGGACAGACAGACTGTCAAAAGTCAGATGAAGGGAGTCTTCTTGTATCTGCTTATTTGTCTGAGTTTATTGTTCATGGTTGTATTTTTGCAAATTATTTTTTGTTTACATTTTTATGGTAAAGGTCAATATCTTCTTCATTATGAATTAGATGACATTGAACATGGCCTCTAGATTCTTAATGTGTGTACCTGAGACATGCCTGGGGATTACTGAGCAAGGTGACCTCACAGCATTGCTACATGATTGGCTCTCTCACTGTACAGGTAATTTCACCGTTATTACCTCAGCATGCAACTTCCATCTCCTAGCTCATCAGAAACAACTCACCAAGAAGTTTGCTATCTGTTTGTTTTATGCATCTTCAAAAATGATATGCTATTAAAACAAAAATGAGATATGTATTTTTCATGTACTTGATTCAACTATATCTCTACTAATTGTGATTAGAACCACACATAATGCCATTCATTCCAATTGCCCTGCCATAAATGGGGCCTGATGGGAGTGGTTGTGTGACACTGATCAGTTATGTTCGTAGACAGCTTCAAAATAAGACAACATCCCAAAGCACAACAACATTACATCTTACAAGTAAACCTGAAGCCATGACCTTTCTGCAATCAAAAGTTTTAAGGCAGTTTATAGTTCCTTTTCCGTTGAGCTATTCTTATTTTCTATCACCCAACCTTATTTTGGTTCAAATTAAAATGAAAAATATGCAAGTGACATATTCACAGGATATTTAGAAGAGTGTGATTGGCTGGAAGAGCAGTAAGCATATGCAGCTCTCTCGTTGCTTTTATATGTGGGTTTTTTAAAGTAGAAAATAGCTAATGAGCCTAAGGGGGATTTTACCTATCAGAAAACAAAGATGACAAATATTAGTAATCCAAAACTGATTTAATATAACATGTTCATTATTCCATATTAAATTATTATACTTCTGTCTATAATTGTAATTATTTGAAACTATCAAAGTATAAAGTTNTAAAAAGATCAATAAACATATGCCTTAGGTAGGCTAAAAAAACCACCTTTATATCTACTCACATCCCTAAAAACTTAAGAATAAATTTTCCTTAGAAAAAGATACACATGTGATTTTGTGTATATCTATTTAATGAAAAGGCATTGAGATAAAATTCTATCCACAGTCAGTTCCACACATATCCATTTGTATAAATATTTTTGCTATTTTAATGCTGATTACTTGTGAATAGTTTGAGCAACCAGTGGGTTCATTTCACTATCTTTTCCCTGCACTTATTCTGTATCATCCCCAAAATCCTATTGATGTTGATTTCTAGAACTTCTCTAGAAAGTAGCATTATATAATGTATATATTATAATTTTTTTATTTTTATGAAAATATTGATATAAAGACATTGATCTCATATAACACTATGTAATCTATATTTCAATTGGTCTCTGTAGCTAGAATTCTGCTCTAGCTGAGGAATTTGTATTTATTAAGTACAAGTCTTAGGGTTAACTTCTTTCACCATATCATCTCAAAATCAATGGTTTAACAATCTCTGATCTCTTTCAATGGTACATCCTATCATTTAATGTCCCTATTACAAAGGCCAGAAAAAACATGCATCCATATCTCTTGTAACTATTCTAAAGAATGAGAACATTGTCAGGAAATAGTTACAAGAGATATGGATGCATGTTTTTTCTGGCCTTTGTAATAGGGACATTAAATGATAGGATGTACCATTGAAAGAGATCAGAGATTGTTAAACCATTGTTTGACAATGTTCTCATTCTTTAGTTATCATCTTTAAGTCTGTATTAGTATAAAAATTTACCACATGTCTCTTCCTGGGGCCTGGTGGTACAGTGCTATAACTTTAGCTGCTTGAGGGTCTGAAGCCATACTATCTTAGATTCAAGGCTGGTCTGGGCTATGAAATAAATTAAAAATATACTGGACAAGTTAATGAGAGCCTGTTTTTAAAGAAAATGGTAACATGAATCCTAACTGGTCTTAATAAAAACCTGGAGCCAGATNTTAGGCTAAATGCTGAAAGATCAGAAAGACAAAGAAACAAGCTATAGCCACCTCTCACCTCACCAACTCCTCAGCCAAAAGGGAAGGAGCTCCTGTCTCTTCTTGCCATACATTCCTTTTCTCCATCCAACAAAATCACTTCCTGTCTCAAACTCCCTAATGCTGGGATTAAAGGCATGTGTGCCCCCCACCCTCACCCCAAATACTGGGAGCAAAGGCATGAGATCCTAAGTCCTGGGATTAAAAGTATGTGCCACCATTGCCTGGCCTATATTTCTCTTTTAGACTGGATCAATCTTGTGTAGCCCAGGGTGATCGTGAATGCAGAGAGATCCATCAGCCTCTGCCTACTGAGTGCTGGTATTAAAGGTGTGTGCCACCACTGCCTGGCCTCTATAGCTAGCTAGTGGCTTAGCTCCACACTCTGATCATCAAGCAAGCTTTATTTGTTAGATCACAAAATATCACTACAGAAAATGAAAGGTAAATGGGGGGAGAGAGGGAGGGAAGGAGGTCAGGAGGAAGAAAGGAATGAAGAAAGGAAAGAAGGAAGGATGGGAGGGAAGAAGGAAGGGGAGAATCAAAAAAAGAGAAAAATGAGAAAATAAAAGAAAAAGATAGAGAACTGAAGCCCAGGGGTAGAGCATGGCCTAGCATTCATAATTCCCAGGGTTCCTATTTCAGCCAATCAAACACAAAAAGAAAAAACAATGAACAGCTTCTTAAAATATATTTTCTTACCTACTTAAATATTTTTAATCCTATTATCAAGTTAATTTCTACATTTTTTTTATTATTTTCCTTCTTTTTTATCTTTTAATAAATTATTTACTTGCTTTTTATCCTGTCCACAGTTTCCCTTCCCTCCTCTCCTCTCAGTCCTTCTCCCACTACTTCCTCTCTGCCCCTCATCTCCTCCATCCCTCCTCCATTTCTCTTCAGAAAAGGTCAGGCCTCCATGGCATGTCAAGTTGCAGTAAAATTAAGAACCTCCTCTTGTATTAAGGCTGGGCAAGGCAACCCCTCATGAGAAGTAAGGTCCTAAAAAGCTCCTCCCATGGAGTCCCACAAGAAGACTAAGCTACACAAATATAACATATATGCAGAGGGCATGAGTCAGTTCCATTCAGGCTCCCTAGTTGTTGCTTCAGTTTCTGTGAGCCCCTCTGAGCCCAGGGTAGTTGATTCTATTAGTTTTCTTATGGTGTCCTTCATCCATCTGGCTCCTACAATCTTTCTCTCCCTCTTCTACAGGATTTCCCAAACTCCTAATGTTTGGCTATGGGTTTGCATCTGTTTCTGTCAGTTGCTAGATGAAGTCTCTGAGATGACAATTGGGCTAGGCACCAATCTAATCACAGGAGATAGCCAGTTCAGGCTATGTATCCACTATTGCTAGAGTCTTAGCTAGGTTCATCTTTGTAGATTCCTGGGAGATTCCCTTCTGCTATGTTTTTTCCTCCTCCCAAAATGTCTCCCTTTCCAGTAGTCTCTTTCAGTACTCTTCCTTTCCACTGCCCCCCAACATGATCACTCCCGTTCCCATCTCCACCTACCCTCAGTCCACTCAAGAAATCTCTTCTATTTCCACATTCTCAGGGAGATCCCAGCATCTTCCCTTGAACCATCCTTGTTACCTTGTCTTTCTAGGTTTGTGGATTGTAGCCTGGTTATCCTTTATTTTACACCTAATATCCACTTATTAGTGAGTACATACCATGTTTCTCTTCTTTGTCTTGGTTACCTCACTCAGGATAATTTTTTTTTCTAATTCTGTTCAGTTACCTTCAAATTTCCTGTTGACCTTGTTTCTAACATCCAAGTAGTACATTTTCTTTATCCATTATTAGGTTGAGAGACATCTAGATTATTTCCAGATTCTGGCTATTACCAATAAAGCTGCTATGAACACTTTTCAGCAAGTNTCCTTGCAGTATGATGCAACATCTTATGGGTATATGCCCAAGAGTGCTATAGCTGAGTCTAGTGATATATTGATTCCTAGTTTTCTGAGAAACCATCACACTGACTTGTGAAGTGGCTGAACAAGCTTAAACTCTCACCTGCAATAGAGAGGTGTTCCCCTTGCTTCACATTCTGTCCAGCATGAGCAGTCACTTGTGTTTTGATCTTGGGCATTCTGTCAGGTATAAGATGGAATCTCAGAGTCATTTTGATTTACATATCCCTGATTACTAAGAATGTTGAACATCTCCTTAAGTGTTTCTTGACCATTTGTGATTCCTGTTGAGAAATCTGCTTAGATCTGTATCCTTTTTCTTTTTTTTAAATTGGATTATGTGGTTTTTGATATCTAATTTCTTGAGTTCTTTATATATTTTGAAAATCATCCCTCTGTCAGACCTGGGGTTGGTAAAGATCTTTTCTCATTCTGTAGGCTGCTGTTTTGTCCTATTGATTGTGTCTTTTGCCTTACAGAAACTTTTGAATTTCATGAGGTTCCATTTATTAACTTATTAACTGTCAATCTTAGTGTTTCTGCTATTGGTATTCTGTTAACTTGTCTCCTGTGCCAATGCATTTGAAATTATTTCCCACTTTCTCTTCTATCAGATTCAATGTGTCTGGATTTCTGTTGAGGTCTATGACCCACTTTCACTTGAGTTTTCAATTTAGAATCATTAGACAATAGCTTCCAAATCATCTGTCTGTTTTGACTTAAAAGTTCTGAAGTTCTCTCTTCCATGTGCAACTAATATTCAACTTTTCCCATGTCAACAATGAAGATGCTTTTTGAGGCTCTATTTCCTTATAAAAGATTGTGTCCTTAATAAAAATTAAAAACAATGCCCTCTACAGCTTTGTGTTTGTTTATTTCAGAGAGTTTTGTCTAAGTTATCCGGTCCACATAGGTAGGCTGGAAACCAAATAAATACTACAGTTTGTGCATTGTAGTGACATTTCTTACTGCTATGACAAAGTAAATTCAAAAGGTAAAACTCATTATGCCATCAGTCAGGAAGCAGAGATGCCGAACAGGAAATAGGGCCAAGCTGGAAAGTATCAAAGCCCATCGCCAGTAATCTTTTTCTAACGAAACAACTACTGCAGGTGCTACATCCCCACTTCTTCCAATGAGACAACTATTACAGGTCCTACATTCCCCATTTCCTCCATTGAGACAACTACCACAGGTCTACAACCTTTTCCAACAACACTAGCATCTGGGGAACAAGAGGTCAAACAGACCAGGCTCCAGGANACAACTGACATTCAAACAACAAACTGACCATGGTGGTTGTATGTAGAATGCCAGAACTCTGGAGAAAAAGGCTAGAGGATTATTGTAAATTTAAGTTCATTCTGAACTTAATAGTGTATCCCAGGCCTGCTTAGAATACAGAATTGCCCCAGCCAGTGGGGTCATCAATGGAGATCCTAGAAGGGGGAATGGTGAATGAAAGGGACAAGAGACATGAAGAATGACAGCAAGACAGGATTCTGATCAAGCTACAAAGTTTTATTTTTCCCCAGTTGATTATATATTAAGTGAAGTGGGAACTTGTATTTGAGGGTGTGGATCAGGGTGGTCAGGTTGCTAGGTAACCTGACTGCAAGATGTTTTCTAGGCAAGGTCAGGGTAGCAGACGTTCCTAACTGACAAGAAGATAAGGAAATACCAGCTATTTCTGGGGGCTGGGACTTGCTGAAGGCACATAATAAGAATTCTGGAAGGGAACCTGTTATTCAGGAAACAGAAACTGAAAATGACCTGAGCTAAAATAGCTTGATTATAGCCAATACAGATTTTGGCTCCCAGCACAGAATGTTATGTAACTCAAAAATAAATATAAATGTGTAAATAAATAAATAAGCACTAGGAAATGTCTAAGCACTATGGTTCAATATATAATATTTTTTCAGATTACAGCAAAGAGCTTCAAATACCCATTTTCCTGCAACAAAAGCAAAACTCGTGTATAACTAATGTATATCACCAATTACATTAGTGGTAATCTACATCTTTCATATCTGAATGAATACTTTGGCTCTAAGCAGATTCCATATAAATTTTAATGCTTTCTTAAAAGGACATTTGTTTACATTTTACATTTAATTCTTTCATAAATATCTATAATTTAACTTGTTTTTCTTCTTTTAAGTATCAACAGTTTGATTTACTATGCTAAAAGTGATGTATATGTCTTAAATTACATTCCTCTCATTCCATTTTACTTTACAGTGATCTGCATTAAACAGCCAATACTGTTTTCCCCTACCAGCTTTCAAATGCTTGTTAACACTGGTTGCAAAATTTAAATCTTACCTGTAATCTGGAATATTCATTTCTTGATCTTATTTTGAAACATTCTAGATTTGTTTAACTTATATTTCAGTTATTTAAGTTTCTAATTCTAAAACTGGCTGGATATTTTTATTTGTGTTTTTCACTATCCCTACTCAAATCTTTTGTGAATCATCTCAGTATTATGTAATTCAAGATTACTTTCCATCTGCTGTAAAGTCAGAAAATCCTTCTTTAATGGAAACATATTATTTCCAATTAGA
>LZPO01028149.1:0-18189 GCA_001675575.1 Neotoma lepida | reverse complement strand
TATCTGATAGAAACTGTATATATATACATTACATATTTCCCATATTTTACTTTTTAATATTGCTTTATAGATAATGTTTTAAAATTTTTCTGTACTTATGAAAGAATTTGCTATAAAGTATTGGAGAAAAGACTACACATTCAACAAATGGTGTTGTTCAAACTGGATAACTACACATGAAGCACAAAAATGTCCTTATATCTTACTCTACGCAAAACTAAACTCCAAATGGATCAAGGACCTTCACATAAGACAATATACCCAAAAATCTGATAGAGGAAAAAGTAGCAATATGTTTGAACTCACTGGAACAGGAAAGAACTTTCTGCAAAGGACCTTGGTAGTGTAGGCATTTAAACCAACACTTCATGAACAGAAACTCATTAAACTGAAAAAGTTTCCATACAGCAAAAGACTCCATAACCCAAATAATGAGACAACATACAATACTGAAAGTAATTTTTAACATATGACATAGGATTTCCATCTAGAATATACTTTTTCAAAGCTCAAAAAAATAAAAATCAAGCAAACAACTCAATTAAAAATTGATCATGAAACTAAACAGAGTTCTCAAAGGATGAAATACAAATTGCTAAGAAACATTTTAAAAGTATTAAACATCCTTAGCCATCAGGGAAATGCTAATTAAAACTATTTTGAGATTTCCTCTTCTCCTAATCAGAATAGTTAAAATCTCAAAACCAAATGAGAGCAGATGATAGAGAGGATTNGAGAAAAAAGTAAACACTTATTCACCAATTTTGGCAAAGTAAACTCATGTAGCCAATATGGCAGTCTGTAACATCTTCAGAAAGCTAGAAATAAATCGACCACAATATCTACATATACCATGTTTAAGCATATACACAAAGGAGAGCATAACTACTGCAGAGACACCTGCTCATCTAGGTTGATTGTTGCTCTATTTACAGTTAGGAAAGTAAAAAAGCCAGAAGTCCATCAACCATTGAGCAGATTTTAAAAATTGTAATAATTCACACATTTAATTGTTAAGTCAAAAAGTATTCACATATACATAAATACAATTTGAATAAGTCATTCTGAGCGAGATATCCCACACCAGGAAAGACAAATGTCATAGGTTTTTTCTTATTTGTCAATGTCAGCTTTGAATCCTTAGATATGAGTGTCTAATTTGAAATACCTATAGAGGTCAAGAAATGAGTAAGGAGTAATAGGGGTGGAGGCTTTCAAGGGAGGGGAGATAGAATGCAGTGAAGGAGAATGGACTAGTAAGGTTTAGAAAATACGAAGGTTGGGAGAGCAATGTAGAGGAGGGAATAAAGGGAGAGATGACTAGCACTGAAGACTTTCCTAAAATTCTTATGGAAACTTACTACTGTAGAAGCTTCCTAAAATTGTGCATACACAGATATAAAAAGAGTTTAAGGGTAGTTATGCTATAGCTCAGTGACAATGTCTCTAGTAGACACAAGGTAACAAATACAAAGCCCAGTGAATGGAATGGATTACCTCTTTTGAGGCAAGGGTCAGAAAAGATCCATAAACTCCCAAGCATAACAGGATATTGCTAGTGCTTTTCTTTGCCTTTCAGAACTTGACAAGACTCTATTACTGAAAACAACCAATACTTGAGTCATGGAACATGGGGAAATTAAGCTGGTATTGAACTAGAAGCCTTATATCTATAGGCTAGCTATCACAGTGAAAGAACGCAATAGACGTGATACTTGAGGAGAAAAGCAATCATCAATCTCATTGAGCTGTGAACGTTGGGAGCTATAATAATAATTGGTCTGGAAATATATGCTCATTGGTGCAATAGTAGGCTTAATATTATGGGAGTAATCAAACACTTCGTTATTGAATTTAAAGCCCATTCTACAAGATGAAACTGATACTTGACATTGTAATTGTGGCCCAAGAAGCTACAGCTAGACAAGTCATAGGCTCTAGGGGATACAGTATTAAACCAATTCCTAATGACTTATCATTAGAGCCATAGATTAATATGTCTCTTCAATTTTCATAAAAGGATCTTCTATTTGCAGAAGATGACAATACAGAGACCAAAAACTGGTGACTGAAATCCCCTGACCTAAATAGGACATCTATACCATACCCTCTCCTTTCATGAATCAGTCATCATGAAAGAGAGGATGTAATATTGCAAGAGCCAGAGAATGTAGATGACTAAAGGAAACAGTATTTTTGGATACAGTAGTACAGTTGCCCAAATGAACAAGATTTATGCAGGTTCAAGCCATACAAAATTCCAGCATTGATGATAAAGTTGGAGACAAATCCCATCCTTGCTGAAAAGCTTTTTTCAAGTGATAGCTGCTGTGGGAGGGAGGGTCAAATTTTAAAGGTGTGTTGACTCTCCCTACACACACACACACACACACACACACACACACGCACACACACACAACTTGTCAGGTCATTGTCCAGTGGATGGTTTTAACAAAAAGAGGACACCAACTTGGGTAGGTAGGATAAGAGGATAAAAGGATAGATAAATATCTGGGGGGGGGAATTGGAGAAGGGTTTTTAATATGATAAAAAATGTTTCACTGAATTCTCAAAAATCTAAAAATTTGTAAAAAATTGAATAACACCTAAAAATGATATCAAGGTTTAAAACCAATCATTGGCATCCATACAGACACCTGTGGACATATGTACACAAACTTTCATAATTTATATAAGAAAGAACTTAAAATGTATAAGATTAGATGATACATTTATATTAGTTGGAGCCACATATGTATCATACAGTTAAAATAATATTCATTGACAAGTAAAAACATTCTGTTTGAGATTCTATTTTTGAATTATGTATATATGTATGTATGCATATATAATGGAAAATGTTCATATAAATTTTATGAATCTCTTATGATAATGTACAAAAAGAGATAGAAAGTGACATACTAAATTCTTGCATACACTGGCTGCATTTAGTTAGGTTCCTACTATTTTAAATGGTAGCACCAGGATCTAATATTTACAAAGCAAAGTCTGTTCTGCATCTTTAGGTTTAAGATTTTGTGATTTTTGATTGCTTTAAATTATTTCATAATTAATTTTAAATATATTTTCTGCACACAACAGTATGCTTAATAATAGGGATGGAATGACAATAACTGGACAAGGTTCAGTGATAAAAGGGAAAGAATTGAAGCAAACCACAAAGTCCTACTTCTTAGACAAAGATTAATTTCAAGAATGATTACAACAACATCAGATGCTCATGATTGTATAAGCTTTGTTACTCAAATCTCCCTTATCTAGCAAATGTGAGCCAGAATAACATTACTAAAAATAATATCTTTTCTATTTTCTCCATTTACTTCTATCTCAGGATGATTTATAATTTGTTTTTTTAGTTCAAACTGAATCTGTTTTTTTTAAACAATCACCTATATTTAGTTCCAGAACATTTTCTTCTTCTTTTTTTTATTTAAAGATTTTCTGTATATTTTACAAACCAACCACAGAACCCCCTCTCCTCCCACCTCTTCCAACACAAGGTCTCCCATGGAAAGTCCCCCGAGTCTGGTACTTTCAGTTGAGGCAGGTCCAAGACCCTTCTCCCTGTGCCTAGGCTGCACCAGGTGTCCCACCATAGGCACTGCACTCCAAAAAACCGAGCTCATGCACTAGGGATAGATCCTGATCCCATTGCCTGGGGTCCCCCTAAACAGTTCATGCTAAACCACTGTCTTGAGTATCCAGAGGGCCCAGTCAAGCACCATGGGGGCTCCATTGCTCATGTGTTTACACTACTTTGGCCATCTCAGTACAATTTCCAGTCATGATCTCCATGTCCTTTGCTCATACAATTTTTCTTCTCTCACAACAATTGGACTCCTGGGACTCGGGCTGGCACTCAGTTATGGATCTCTGCATCTGTTTCCATCTGTCTCTGGGAGAGGGCTCCTGGGGGCTCCTTAGCTATTGGTCAACAGTTCATGCGTCTCCACTAGTTTGACTGGCCATCTTGGTATACCTTCCCATCATGATCTCATTGTCACTTGCTCACAGAAGCCCCTCTCTCTTCTATCAACTGGACTCCTGGAGATCGGCTGTCAATCTCCTCATCTGCCTCCATCAGTCTCTGGGGTATTAATCCATGTGAATACTCACTGGAATATGCCAGTTCAGGTGCCCTCTAAATTACTTCCAGTAGTCTAAGGTGGAATCATCCTTGGGGATTCCTGGGATCCTCCCCAGCATTCTGTTTCTCCCTATTCCCATGATGTCTTCATTTATCATGGTATCTCTTTCCTTGCTCTCTTACTGTGTCCCTGTTCCAACTCGAACCTTCGGTTCCCCTATGTTCACATTCTCCATCTTGTTGCTCTCCATTCCTCTCCCTCATCCCCAGTCTGCCCATGTAGATTTCATCCAGATCTCCCTCACTGTGCAATCTATGCGTCCTTCCTAGGGGCCTCCCTGGAGCTGTGGATTGCAGTCTGGTTATCCTTTGCTTTACATCTAGTATCCACTTATGAGTGAGTATATACTACGTTTGTTCTGGTTTTGGGTTACCTCACTCAGTATGATATTTTCTAGTTCCATCCATTTGCCTGCAAATTTCATGATGTCATTGTTTTTCTCTGCTGAGTAGTACTTCATTGTGTATATGTACCACATTTTCTTAATCCATTCTTCCGTTGAGGGGCATCTAGGTTGTTTCCAGGTTCTGGCTATTATGAATAATGCTCCTATAGTTGAACACGTGTCCTTGTGATATGATTGAGCATTCCTTGGGTATATGCCCAAGAGTGGTATAGCTAGGTCTTGAGGAAGATTGATTACCAGTTTTCTGAGAAACCGCCATATTGCTTTCCAAAGTGGCTGTACAAGACTGCACTCTCACCAAGAGTGGAGGAGTTTTCCCCCTGCTCCACATCCTCTCCAACATAAGCTGTCCTCAGTGTTTTTGATCTTAGCCATTCTGATAATTGTAAGGTGGTATCTCAGAGTTGTTTTGATTTGCATTTCCCTAATGACAAGGGATTTTTAAACAATTCCTCAAATGTCTCTCAGCCATCTGAGATTCTTCTGTTGAGAATTCTCTGTTTAGCTCTGTAGCCCATTTTCTAATTGGATTGTTAGATATTTTGATGACTACTTTCTTGAGTTCTTTATATATTTTGGAGATCAACCCTCTGTCAGATATGAGGTTGGTGAAGATCTTTTCCCATTCTGTAGGCTGTTGTTTTGTCTTATTGACCGTGTCCTTTGCCTTAGAAAAGCTTCCCAATTTCAAAAGGTCCCATTTATTAATTGTTGCTCTCAGAGTCTGTGCTACTGGTGTTATATTTAGGAAGTGGTCTCCTGTGCCAATGCATTCAAGAGTACTTCCTACTTTCTCTTCTATCAAGTGCAGTGTAGCTGGATTTATGTTGAGGTCTTTGATCCACTTGGACTTGAGTTTTGTTCATGGTGACAGATATGGATTTATTTGCAATCTTCTACATGCTGAGATCCAGTTATGCCAGCATCATTTGTTGAAGATGCCTTCTTTTTTTCCATTGTAGAGTTTTGGCTTCTTTGTCAAAAATCAGGTGTTCATACATGTGCAGGTTAATGTCAGGGTCTTCAATTCGATTCCATTGGTCCACATGTCAGTTTTTTATTCCAGTCCCAAGCTGTTTTTATTATGGATCTATAGTAGAGTTTAAAGTCAGGGATCGTGATGCCTCCAAACATTGCTTTATTGTACAGGGTTCTTTTAGCTATCCTGGGTTTTNTGTTGTTCCATATGAAGTTGAGTATTGTTCTTTCCAAGTCTATGAAGAATTGTGTTGGGATTTTTATGGGGATTGCATTAAATCTGTAGGTTGCTTTTGGTAAGATTGCCATTTTTCTATGTTATTCCTACCTATTCATGAGCATGGGAGATCTTTCCATTTTCTAAAATCTTCCTCAATTTCTTTCTTCAACAACTTAAAGTTCTTATAGAGGTACTTCACCTGCTTAGTTAGAGTTACCCCAAGGTACTTTATATTATTTGTGGTTATTGTAAAAGGTGATGTTTCTCTGATTTCTTTCTCAGCCCTCTTATAGTTGGTATATAGAAGGGATACTGAATTTTTTGAGTTAATCTTGTATTCTGCCATATTACTGAATGAGTTTATCAGCTGTAGAAGTTCCCTGGTAGGGTTTTTGGGGTCACTTATGTATACTATCATATCATCTGCAAATAGTGAAAGTTTGACTTCTTCCTTTCCAATTTATATCCTTTGATCTCCTTTTGTTGTCTTATTGCTCTAGCTAGAACTTCAAGAACTATTATGAATAGATATGGGGATAGTGGGCAGCCTTGTCTTGTTCCTGATTTTAGTGGAATCCCTTTGAGTTTCTCTCCATTTAATTTGATGGTGGCTGTTGGTTTGCTGTAAATTGCCTTTATGATGTTTAGGTATGTTCCTTGTATGCCTGATCTCTCCAAGACCTTTATCATGAAGGGGTGTTGGATTTTGTCAAAGGCTTTTTCATCATCTAATGAGATGATCATGTGGTTTTTTCTTTCAGTTTGTTTATATGGTGTATTACATTGACAGATTTTCTTATGTTGAACTATCCTTGCACCCCTGGGATGAAGCCTACTTGGTCATGGTGGATTATTTTCTTGATGTGTTCTTGGATTCAGTTTGCCAATATTTAGTTGAGTATTTTTGCATGAATGTTCATGAAGGAGATTGGTCTGTAAATCTCTTTCTTCTTTGCATCTTTGTGTGGTTTGGGTATCACAGTAACTGTAGCCTAATAAAAAGAGTTTGATAATGTTCCTTCTGTTTCTATTGTGTGGAACAATTTGAAGAGTATTGGAATTAGCTCTTCTTTGAAAGTCTGGTAGAGTTCTGCACTGAAATCATCTGGTCCTGGGCTTTTTTTTGGTTGGGAGACTTTTAATGACTGTTTCTATTTCCTTAGGGGTTATTGGTCTATTTAAATAGTTTATCTGGTCTTGATGTAACTTTGGTATGTGGTACCTATCCAGAAAATTGTCCATTTCTTTCAGATTTTGCAATTTTATAGAGTACAAGTTTTTGAAGTATGACCTGATGATTCTCTGGATTTCTTCATTGTTGTTATGTCTCCATTTTCATTTCTGATTTTNTTGATTTGAATGCTCTCTCTGTGTCTTTTGGTTAATTTGGATAGGGGCTTGTCTATCTTGTTGATTTTTTCAAAGAACCAACTCTTGGTTTCATTGATTCTTTGTATTGTTCTCTTTGTTTCTATTGCATTGATTTCAGCCCTCAATTTGATTATTTCCTGTCTTCTCTTCCTCCTGTGTGAGTTTGCTTCTTTTTGTTCTAGAACTTTCAGTTGTGCTGTTAAGTCACTAATATGAGATTTCTCCATATTCTCTATGTAGGGATTTAGTGTTATGAATTTTCCTCTTAGCGTTGTTTCCATTGTGTCCCATAAGTTTGGGTATATTGTACTCTCATTTTCATTGATTTTTAGGAAATCTTTGATTTCTTTCTTTATCTCTTCCTTGACCCATTGGTGATTCATTTGGGCATTGTTCAGTTTCCATGAGATTGTAGGCTTTCTGTAATTTTTGTTGTTGTTAAAATCTAACTTTAATCCATGGTGGTCCAATAAAATACATGAGGTTAATCCAATTTTTTTGTATCTGTTGAGATTTGCTTTGTGACCAGTCTTGTGGTCAGTTTTCAAGAAGGTTCGCTAGGGTGCTGAGAAGAAGGTATATTCTTTTCTGTTAGGGTGTAATGTTCTGTAGATATCTATTAAGTCCATTTGAGTCATGACTTCTGTTAGGTCCTTTATTTTTCTGTTAAGTTTCAGTCTGGCAGATCTATCCAGTGGTGAGAGTAAGGCATTGAAATCTCCCACTACTAATGTATGGGGTTTGATGTGAGATTTAAGCTTTAGTAATGCTTCTTTTACAAATGTGGGTGTCCTTGTATTTGGGGCATAAATGTTCAGAACTAAAACTTCATCTTGGTGGATTTTCCCTTTGATAAATATGTAATGTCCTTCCTGATCTCTTATGATTGATTTTAGTTTGAAGTCTATTTTATTAGATATCAGGATAGCTACACCATCTTGTTTCTTAGTTCCATTTGATTGGTAAGTCTTTTCCCAGCCTTTTACTCTGAGGTAGTGTCTGTCTTTGATGTTGAGGTGTGTTTCTTGTATGCCCCAGAAGGATGGATCCTGTTTTTGTACCCATTTTGTTAGCCTGTGCCTTTTTATAGGGGAATTGAGACCATTGATATTAATGGATATTAATGACCAGTGATTGTTAATTCTTGTTATTTTTTGCTGGTAGTGTTGTATGTTTCTCTTCGTTGGTATTTGTTGGTGTGGGGTTATCTATTGCCTGTGTTTTCAGGGTTGTATCTAACTTCCTTAAGTTGGATTTTTTCCTTCTAGTGCTTTGTGTAGGGCTGGATTTAGTTTCAGAACATGTTGATTAACCCCAAAGGGTTTTGGGATATTTGACCACACTGTGAACCCCGAGTTTCTGTAAATTTAATAACATCAACCTTGGGTCAGTAGGAGGATCCATCAACTAGTTGACAGAAAGTAATCAAAGAGAGTCAGAGGGAGTCTGGAAGATGTATA
This sequence comes from Neotoma lepida, assembly GCA_001675575.1. NCBI lineage: Eukaryota > Metazoa > Chordata > Mammalia > Rodentia > Cricetidae > Neotoma > Neotoma lepida. The sequence continues at coordinate 9,585 of LZPO01028149.1, read as the reverse complement.
GAGAGACACACAGGAAGTAGAATGGAAGGAGTTTGAGTTNGAGTGTAGTGGTCATTTTGGTTTGGCAGAGTGGAAGGACACTCTCTTTCAAAGGAAAGGTCAGCTATGTGATCCTCAATCTCTTTGTGCTAGCAGATTGTTAACCCCTGCCTCTGACTCCTGAATCTTATCGATAAATAGAACGATAGAGATTTAGTTAAAAAGTACATTTGGTGGTAGGAACAGGAGGTGGATCTGGGCAGGAAATAAATGTCCCACAGAGACACTACCTGGAAAGTGGGTCAGTAACCAAAGAGTCATAATTACTGACTGAAATACCAGTAGGTCCAGATGCAGCCACTATGCCAACAAAAAACTCCAAAGGACTCCTCCAAACCAGTCAATAGTTATTACCCATTCTAACCCTAGCCCCTCACAATCACTAATCCATTTTATCTCTTTATGGAGTTTCCTATTCTGTATATTTTATGTAAATGCTTTCACATGATATGTGATCTCAGAATGGCTTCTTTTGTTTAGCATCATATGTTCTTCCCTTTTTCCAACATAATATTTTTATTAATCATTTGGGAAATTCATATGGTGCTCCACAATCACACTCTCTGCCCATTACTCTCAGATCCACTGCCATCCCACCATTGTACCATCCTCCTAATCAGTGTAGTGAGAATAATTAGGTGCCTTAGGCAGGCAAGGTGAAACAGAAACACATCTTTACATAATACAACAAACACATCAAATGTAACACACCTTTATATGTTAACAAAGGCATCTTAAGCAAATGTAACACACCTTCACATAGTTAAAGTAATATTCCACAACATAAATAAATAACATATCTTTACATGATTAAATATTTCACAACACTCAAGTATCTTCAAACATGGAGAAATTAAGCTGATGCCCAAGTAGAAGCTTTACCATTACTAACTACTATAAATAGTACTGAAAGATATTATGCATAATACAGAAGTAGAAAAGTAGTTATCAATGTCCCCTAGCTATTATGCCTGTGACCTATAATGTCCTCCTGCCTTCAAGATACACTGGTTCAATAGTGGTATGGATGTTATAACAGTAAGCAAGCATTTTTGCTTGGTTTTAAGGTCCATTTCATAAGATGGAATCCTTGCTGACACTGTTTAAAATGACTAAGAACCTGAGACTACAGATCATGAGCCCTAAGAGAAATTTTACTATTATCATTCTGCTAAATGAATATAGCAATAAAACCACTCCAAAGGACGCATTATATCTTTGATTCAGTATATCATTCAGTTCTCTTCAGAGAATCTTCTTTCTTGCAGCAGGTGTAATTAATAACAGTGACCCACAACTGGACAAAGTGCAGAAACTAAGAGACTTTGGAGCATTTAGCCTTAAATGGGATAGTTTTTATCANATACTTTCTTTTATGGCTCAGGGATATATGTGGTAAAGGAAGTGGAATGATTGTAAGAACCAGAGGTAATAGATGACTCCATATAAACAGGGTGATCCAGATGCAGGAGGACTAGTGTCCATATGGATGTCCCAAATTATTTACAATATGCATAGGACCTGAACAAATTCATGACAGACAAAATTGAATTACAGAGAAGGGAAAGTAGGCAAAGTCCTATTCCTAACCAGGATGCTATTTGCAATTGATGCCAGCTGGGATAGGAAAAAAAATCTGTTTCTCCAATGGAATGGCATTAGATAATCAACCATATTCCAGGATATGTTCTGCTGGGAATAATTAGCCAATATGAAACATAATCCAGGTATGTGTGTGCTTAATTTATATTTTGTGTGGTTTTGGTTTGACATTTTTGTCTTTTGTATTTTTCTCTTTGCATTCTTGTCACTGTTGTTTGTTTGTTTTTATGATTTGTTGCTTTTTCTGAAAGAGAAAAATAACATGAAGCTGGTTGGGTATGATGGTGGGAAGAAGATGGGAGAGTCTATAGGAGTGGTAGATTAAAATATACTTATATGACAGTACAAAATGGTAATATTAAAATATGATTATATGACATTTTTAAAATCAATAAATATATACTAAAAAGCAAATCACTATTTAGAACAAATAAGACAAAAGCAAAAATTAAAATAATTAAATTTAGTATCATCAATGGGTTGTTAACTTAATTTCTTTACATGCATTCATGAAATATATAAACTACTGTAAATGATTTTATTAGAGTTTTAACATTTTTTTCACTGTGAAGAATTACTTTTGACCACCAGTTTTTTATAACTAAAATAGTCTACCTGAAAGTTTCCTATGAGAAAACCAGAATAAAAGCCAATAATTATCTTTTTCATATTTTAAAATAATGTCCTATTTCCTTCATTAATATTAAAACAATCATCCATAGCATAATTATGAGCATCCATTTCATTATAGCTCCAAATAGAAATGTGAGGCATTATCACTTCCTCTTTAACTGAGTTTCAAGTGATGAATATAAATGCATCTTTTAGAGCTAACATCATGTGTTTTTAAGAAATGCTCCTACATTTTTCATAGTAATAAAAAAGACCTCAACAATTACTGCTGGATATTTATAGAGCACAGGCCACAAACTCATAGAAGAGAGGTGTGTGTGTGTGTGTGTGTGTGTGCAGAACATTTGAACACACTCTAAAAAGGTATTTGTCGACTTTTTTAATAAAAGTTTTATCTCATCTTTTCATTAGTTACTCTCCCCATTCTAAAGGGAGATGTCTTGAATGGGAGCCGTCTTCTGTTTTGTGACTTTTGGAATCTTGAGATCAAGGGCTCCTGTGCTTCATGGCATTTTATCCTAATTATTTTTGACTAAATGTGACTCTTCCTCTGGCTTTAAAATCAAAATGCCAAAGCCCGAACTCCCTTGTCATGCAGTGTTTTACAGATCACCACATTAATTATCATTCTTTCACACATAGACTATGAGTGTTCATGGATTAACACAAACCACACTGGATCTCAAGTATCTCTGTATTCAGCACCACATTGTTTACAAGAAATGTAAACTTCCAAATAAAAAGGTTCAGCTGTAAGCCTCATTGCTGATGCTTCCTTTATCTCCAGCATCTAGTTCATAATGGGGTATTAATAAGAATTTGTAAATAAAAGATTAAAAGTTTCACATTTTTAGCTTNCATTTATTTCCTGTACAATTTGATCTTCCTTTTGCAAAGATTACTTGAATTTAATAATATTTTGGATTGATTATTAGGAGAAAGTGAGATTAAAATTGAAGTATATCTTACAAACTTATTACATGACATTGAGGAGTTCTGTTTTATGGCAGTCCCAGAGTGTACATACATTTATATGGGAAACAAAAGCATTTTGTATATTAGAGTAATCCAAGATTTACAGAAGTTGGGAACAAGGTAAGCTGTCTTTGATCATGAGCACTGATTTCTCCAGTTTATATATCATTCCCTTTGCTGTTGTTTGCAAATATTATATTTTATATTTCTCAGAAATTATTAATATCAGATAATTATATTATCTTTATATTATATCTTATATTAACTTTTAAGGCATAATCTTTTTTCTTTTTGGTTTTTCGAGACAGAGTTTCTCTGTGTTAAGGCATAATCTTATGTATTCCAGGCTGTACTTAAATTCCTTCAATAACTGAGAATTTTGAACTTTTATATCTATCTCTATACTGACTAGATTTTGTCAACTTCACCCAAGCCAGAGAAATCTGAAAAGAGGGAACTTCAATTGAGAAGATATTTCCATACAATCTGACCAGAGGTAAACCTATAATTTCTTCATTAGTGATCCATGGGGGAGAGCTTAGCCCATTGTGAGTCAGGACACCCCTGGGCTGGTAGTAATGGGTTTTATAAAAAAGCAGACTGAGCAAGCTATGAGGTGTAAACTGGTAAGCAGCACTCCTCCATGTCCCCTGTAGCAACTTCTGCCTCCGGATTCTTGTCTTGTTTGAGTTCTTGTCCTGGCTTATTTTGATGATTAGCTGTGATATAAGCTGAATAAACCCTTTTCTTCCAAACTTGTTCTTTGGTCATAGTGTCTCATCACAGCATTGGTAACTCTAACTAAGACAGAAATTAGTACCAAGATAGTGAGCTATTGTTATGAGATACCTGACTATATTTTAGTGAGGATTATGGAAGGACTTTGGAACTTTGGGCTGAAAAAGCCACTGAGGTTCGGGAGCTCAATGGTCCATTCTGTATAAGCTTGAACAATAAGAATGATGAGAGCAGTGCANACAGTGGAGGCATGGCTTGTTTTATTTCAGAGGGATGCAAAGACTCTTCTGGGCCATTTGTGTGAATCTGTGGTACCTGGTTAGCTGGGACTAAAGAGCCACCATGATTAACAAGAGACTGGCACCATTGAAGATATTAGGACAATTGATGCTGGTTAGCTGGAGCTGAGAAATTATCCTTGATTAAGAAAGAGTGTCATAAGTAAGGTGCAATCTTGTGAGAAGTGTTTCCTCAGAGTCAGAACACAGAAGCTGTGTCCCAAAAGCAATTAACATTATGCACCGTAATGGCAGCTAACTTAGTAGTGTGAGACTCACCTAAGTGGTACTGGTTTTGAAGACATAAAGGGGTCGTGGAGAACAGTAAAGACTTGGGCATTATGAGGCCAGGATGGAGTCCCTCAAGAGATCCCAGAGGAATCTATTGGTGAAATTGCTGCCCAGTAGCAGCAAGAGGAATCTAGCAACATTTGAGATGTACCATAGGATGATCCCCAAGGGCAGTAGCAGTGATGGAGTGTAGAAAGCCTGAGGCTAGAAGACAAGCTGTATGTGCTGCAGAGGGCAGAGACAGAGAAGTGGCCCAATTCCCTTCTTGGGGACAATGTGATTGTTAGTGAATCTCAGATAATTGGACATTGAGCTACTTACAGTTTGAGTTTGGTTTTGCTTTGTTCAGATTGTGTCTGGGCTCTAGTTCTTCCCTCTTGAAGAAAGTTTTAACTTACTTTTCTTGTTTGTTTGTTTTGTTTTCTGTTTTTTTTTAAACAGGAGCCCACAGCTGAAATACATTGAACTATCAAAAGAAAAGTTTGATTTTTTATAAAGTGATTATGTATTTTAAAAAGAATTAATTATGAATGTTTTTTAGTTTGTAAAGACTATGGGACTTAAGATTATTTATGTTTTATATTGTGATGTTAATATTAACTTCCCATCTTGCAGATAAATGAGAAAGGAAAGGTTTTGATTGAAAAGTGATGTGTTGGTGTGTCAAATTGACAAGGGGTTAATTGTACTGACTTGTTTTAATTTAACTTGACACAAGCTAGAGTGATCAGAGAGGAGGGATCCATAACAGAGAAAACATCTCCATATGATTGGGTGATAGGTAAGCCTGTAGGGCATTATCTTAAGTAATGATTGATGGGGAATGGCTCAACCCATTGTGGTTTGTGTCATTCCTGGGTTGGTGGTCCTGTGCCCCAGCCAGCAGGGTGTTCAAGAGACCCTAGAAGGGGGAATGGTGAATGAAAGGGACAAGAGACACAAAGAATGACAGCAAGACAGGGTTCTGATCAAGCTGCAAAGTTTTATTTTTTTCAGTCATCTTTTATAGTAAAGTGAAGCAGGAACTTGTGCTTGAGGGTGTGGATCAGGGCAGTTAGGTTGCTAGATAACCTGACCACAAGATATCCTTAACTGACAAAAAGATAAGGAAATACAAAGCTATTTCTGAGGGCTGGGACTTGCCTAAGGCATGTAAGAAGAATTATGGTAAAGAATCTGTTATTCAAGAAACAGAAACTTATTTATAAACTGAAAATGACATGAGCTAAGACGGCTTGATTATAGTCAATACAAGTTTTGGCTCCCAGCAGTCCTGGATTCTATAAGAAAGTAGACTGAGCAAATCCTGGAAAGCAAGCCAGTAAGCAGCACCCCTCCATGGCCTCCTGCTTCCAGGTTCCTGCCCTGACTTCCATTGATGAACTGTGATGTGGAAGCATAATCTGAATAAACCTGTTCCTCCTCAACTTGTTTTTAGGTCATGGTGCTTTACCACAGCAATGGTAACCCTAAATAAGATAGGCTCCAAGTCCTAAGTATTACGATTACAGACATGAATGCCAATGCCCTGTTTTATGCAATATTGTGGCTCAAACATAGCCTGTGAATATAAGGCAGGCATTCTACAGACTGAATATCCTTTTATTGTCCATTCTTTATACTTTTATGAATAAGAATATTCAAAATAATTAAGCATGTCTTACTGAGAACTATGCCACATTGACTATAATACACTAGGAACTTACACTTTTGTAATTGTAAGATTTCATTTACCATCATTTCATTGAAATTTTTTTTCTTATCTCTTACTTATTTTCATAATCATCTTTTCTGATTCTATATTACTTCACTTAATTTATAACCCCACTCTTTATTGTTTCCCTTTCTGTTCTTTATAAGTAAATGTAACTTCCAGATAATTGATTTATTATGTAATAAAGCCATTTATTAAATAATATAGCTCTTATTTATTAAAATGATATTTGCTTAGTGAATATATATGCATAACACTCAGTAGCTAATGCCAGGGAAAAATAACTATAATATAAAACTAAAATTAAAAGATAGAATAGATAGAACATAGCAAGACGAGGTTAATTTGTATTTACAGTGTACTTTCCTCTAAAACTTTCATCATGTAAATATACAATTTAGTAAATGTATCACTTTGGTCTTGACTACTTCTCCTGCCAGCAAACACTGGAGAAATTATTCTAAAGAAACTAAGAGTAGCACCAGGTCCTCTGCTACTATTATAGAGTGAATGCTGATTCCATAGAGAATTTGCATGTTCATCCTCAAAACACCAATGTGATGTTTTTTGCAAATGAACCGTTGAAGGGTAATTATTTTATTACCATGGCATATGGTGAGAGCCACGGATAGATTATTGCCCTTAGAAATGCTGTAAAAAGCTCAGAGCCTTCCTATTTGTCATGTAGAGACAGTTACTATTTAGAGTCCAAGAGCATTTTCATCAGCAAGTAAATCAATCCACAACTTGATCTTTCACTCTTCCCATTCTCAAAAACTACAAACTAAAAATCTGTTAAGCAATATGCTCTGTGGTATTAGTACTATCGATCCAAGACAATGTATATATCATCCAAGTAAGTGTGTGAAATCATTGTAGAGCCTAGTGCTCTTTGTGCCTGTGGAATATCTTCCAATACATTCTAATACAGTGCATGTTGTACATACTTAAATTTGGTTTCATGGTTTGTAATACTCAGTGCAATGTATATTTTACAGTCTGATTTAATTCAAGCTGTCATAGTAAATAAGTGGAATAAATTTTGGTATTACTGCTCTATCTCTCCATGTGCTGCATGTAGTCTATCAGCATGGGTAAAAATAGTAAATTACAATGAATGAGTACAAACATGAATACAGAGCTGCTGACCTCTGTGATCAATACATCTTTAATAATTGTGAAGAAAAATATTCTTTTCTTTTTAGCATTCTTAGAGTTAATAATTAGATCATCTCTGCCCTCAAATGTCTAACATTTGTATTTATTTAGTTCAAGTTGTTTTTTTACTTATTTTTATTTTATCCATTCACTTACTTTTATTAGAGTGTTTATTTGAGACAGACTTTAATTGTGTAACCCAAACTAACTAAGACTCATGACAATCCTGTGGCCTCAACCTCATGCATGCTTATAAGACATGTTTTCACTATCTCTTCTAAACTTTNATTCCTTGTTTAGCAAATATTAATTGTAAAAATAAATGACATTGATATTATGTTAATTAGATGGCCAGCCCAATTATTTATATTTTATCAAGATAGCTTTATTTTAGAAATCACGAGCGATCCAGAAGTGGCAGGAGCAGGGAGGTCATGTAGGTATCTCAAATTTTTAAGGCACTCCCGTGAACCATGCCCTAGGGGGAGGTCTTTGCCAGGTGTCATAGTTACCTGGCTAAGGGGCCATCCCATAGCCAAAAGCCAAAATAGCTATCCACTACATCCCCCCTTTTTTCTAAATAAGAAAGTTCTAACCTAATATAAACTATTTACAATAGGAATAATTATCAAATATTATTTAGAAAGAATAAGAGATAATAACCTGAGCAAGATGAACTATACTGACATGAATAGCACCAGACAAGCGACACATACTAAGATCCAGAGGAGTTTGGAGCATATAAATGGCATGTCACAGAGCTCATTCCCAAAGATGTCCTATCCTGGAGAACTTGTATCTAATATTTAATAAGTTCTAACTGTGATATACAAAGTTTGTAATTGTAACTATCTAGTCTTCAACTCTATCAAAGACCTGAGAAGGAATATAATAACACTTGGAAAATGGGTGAAGGTTGCAAGCAACTTTTGGGAATCTTGCAAGAATAGACAGAGACAGTTGGCAACCTGGACAATCACCTAGAGTCTGTCTGTATTGTTGGTACATTCAGGTTGGCTACAGGCCTAGAATATCTGTCAGACCATTTTCAGAAGCAGGTTTTTTGAAAGACTATCTTACCCTGTCTTAGCAGAGTTCAATAGTCATTTTTTCTTTGTGTGCTGCTCATGTCAGGGGGACAGTATTCATACTGTCAGTGGTCGAGGCAAGGGCAGTTCTTTGCCCAATAGGCCATTTTCTCGCCAAGAAGAAGTCAAATTTTCAAATGGAAATGTCTCAGAAGCCCAACATTCTTTCGGGATTAGATTGGTGCTGCCAGGAGCAATTGTGTTTCATGTCAACGGAATTCTAAATCATTAAAACATTTAAATGCCATATTCTCTAGGTCTATGAAGTGTTTGAAGACTACCTACCCATCTGAGGTATGTTTCTGTAAATCTGGAGAATTTAACTATCATAACTATAGAAACGACCAGTCTGAGTAACTATAATTCGGTAAGTCTTTTCTACTAAAATAATTTTAAGGACTAATGCTTCACATAGCAAAATAAACAGTCTGTAGGTAGATGTACCACAAGGACAATGACCTCAAGATTGTGACAATACACAAAATAGCTTAACGAGAGGTAGGAATGTATGTATAGCAAAAATTTTGGGTTCAATATTCACACACTTCTCTAGGATGTTAGCTATACAAAAATGGTGAAAGCAAGTGAACATAATTCATTCCTCTGGACACTTTACTATGGCTACAGTTTGATCAGAATACTCTTTGGTGTGAGGAATCAAGTTGAGTTCAACAATCATAAGAGTGGATTCTCACATTCATTTACTTATACTCAATTTCATGTATGATTCTCTCTTTGAAATATGAATTGTGCTTTGCCACAGTTCATAAAAAGTTATTGACATTTTTAGAAATGTCCTTTTCCTCATATTGCTATATTCTACTGTACATGGAGGTGGCTATTAAGAGCTCATGTCCTTAAGTTGACTTAATTTAAAAAAATACGGGAAACCCTTGGCTAGTGGTCCTGGCTTCTATCAGTCTTGGCGCAGGGAGGAGGTTCTTGTCCTGCCTTGGCTGAGAGTGCCAGACTCTGGGGACTCACTATGGGACACCTTGTTTTAGAAGAGGTGGGAATTGAGGTGGGTTGAGGGGGGGAGCTGGCAGGGCGGGAGGAGGGAGGAGAAGGG
>LZPO01028148.1:10656-46389 GCA_001675575.1 Neotoma lepida | reverse complement strand
TGTCTTGTTTCCTCCTGTATTCATTGAACTGTCTTGTTTCCTCCTGTATTCATTGAACTGTCTTGGACACTAAGCTGTTCATATTTAGAGGGAGGGACATCATTTGCTCATGGAAACCCAAGCCCATCATAATTTCCCTTTCTTTTCTCCACTACAGATAATGAAAATGCCTGAGGACACCATGAATAAAAAATGTTTTACTGAACTCCTTCTTATGAAGGAGTTTCANAAGAAAAACAATGTTTTTGTGTTTCCAGAGAGTTGATAAATAAAACATTTTTTTCATATCTATTAGTCACCATTCTCTCATTCATTCAGTTATCATTTTTTATATTTCCATGCTTTCAGATCTAATACTTAATATAAACTGATAAAAACTAAGAATGGAAGGAATTTAGAATACCAAAAAGTGATACAGTGATAATGGTTTGAACAGGCTTCATGGNGTGGGGATGGCACAAAAAGTATGTGACCGTAGCTATGAGAAGGTAAAATATGTTTGTTTGTAGGAATGCCTTAAGGAAGAGGCAAGGAGTATATTTTAATGGGCTAATAAAAGACTCACTTGATCAGAAATACAAAGTTGGATGTTTTACTGGGAAATAGTCTTATTGCTTGGCATTTATGTGTTCCATGAAAGGATAAAATGTGCCAAGGAGTAGTGAGCGTGACCCATCCATTAACCTTGACTCTCAGATTCCACAGTGGATGGCTTCTGAGACTAAAGTTGTGATCCAAGTAGATATGAGTATTCTCAGAAGGAAGACTATATATGACTCAAGTCCACTTGGGAGGGGTGATATTGGAGAGCACCTGCAGCTCCTGGGTCATCGAGTTAGGCTGAAAGGATGGAAAAAAGTCAAGGGGGTGTTAGCCAGAGCAACCAGAGCTCTCACAATATCTAGTCTCCTGTGCTCTGCTCTTTCCCTTCCTTAGTTTTTTTTGCATTCAATATTTAAATCACTTTTATGTGAAAGGGTACACAGATGCTCCCAGAGATTGTAGGGGAGAGCTGAAGGACATTACAACTGAAGAATCCAGAGGTAAGACACTGGAGGCAATCCTGCCCCCCTAGCCTTAACTGGGCATGAAAACACCAGTGTTTGCTTTGGCAGGAGGTAAGTGGAGGTGGTGTAAACTGACGCCTTGAAAGGACTTTGAAATGTAATCAATCCTTAGTTCTGTTTCCTGGGTAAACACAAAAAAAGAGCAATCATATTTTGTGAGAAATCATGCTGTAAGGACCTCACAGCTTTAGTCCTTTGAGTCCAAAGAGAAAGAGCTTTTCTCTTTGTCTGTGCGGGACTCATAATTGANAATGTGTTTTCAGAGAGTGCTTGTGGCAAATTTAATAANGCTGTCACACTTAATCCAAAAAGGTTCATTCCTGAAATACCAACTCTTGGCTTTGAATTTGGAAAGCACAGGATTATTGGATAGCCTATGAAACTGAACGAAACAATGCTGCAGTAAACATAGCTGTATACATTTCTCTACGCCAGACTTAGAAAGACAAATATCACACAAGGGAGGAGGGTTCTGTGGTGATATTTTGTTGTACTCTAATAAAATTTACCTGAAGATCAGAGGACAGAGCCAGCCACAGAGTTAAACATAGAGGTCAGGCAGTGGTGGCACACACCTTTAATCCTAACACTCAGGAGGCAGAGATCTGTCTGGATCTCTGTAGTTCAAAGCCACCCTAGACTACATGAGTTTGATTCAGTCTAGGAGAGAACAGAGCCAGGCAGTGGTGGCACACACCTTTAATCCCAGTACTTGGGAGTCACACTCCTTTAATCCCAGTACTTGAGATCTCATGCCTTTGCTATCAGTATTTGGGAAGCACACAGGCCATTAATCCCAGCACTAGGAAGGAAGTGAAATGGCTGGGTGGAAAAAGACATTTAAGGCATGAGGAGACAGGAACTAAAAAAGCCCTTTTCGGCTGAGCACTCAGAGGCTTGTACTCTGAGGATTCGTAGAGATAGGACCTTGTTTTCCATTTGGCCTGAGGATTTGGTAGTGGTGAGAAATTTCTCTAGTGGCTTGTTCCTTTGTCTCTCTGATCTTTCAGCAATTATCCCAATATCTGNCTCAGGGTTTTTATTATAAGACCTTTAGGAATTCGTAGGAAACCATTCCTGGGAATTGAAGAGACAAGTGGCATTTACTTCTCTCTTAACCTACTTGTTTGCATGCTGATTGAGAGGAAGGATCTCACAGTGGTTTCTGAAGGGTTTGGGGGCACACTCAGACACTAAATTCTCAACACAGAGGAGATTTATTATTCTGGAGGGGCAAGTTGGGTAGGGGGGCCTGGCTCTGTATTGGGCAAAGGCAGACAGCAAGCAACAGGTGTTTTTTGTAGGAGTGGGTTTTTAAGCAGAAAAAGGGGGAAGGCTGTGTTGGATGAGTTGGTGAGTTCTGACTGGACATTTTAGCCAGAGTAGCCAGACAATGAATTTTAAAGCCGGACCTTGGTGTTTTGATAGTTGGACTTTGGGTGTTCAGTCTCAAGAATGAGTCAGTGGACAAATAAGGTAATAAACCTCGGGGACTAGCTTTAGGAATATAATCTAATGGTTTAGCCAGGGAGAGGGAAGGGAAAAGTATAAAACCTGCTGGTGCCATGTTTGCTATATTCAGGCCTATTAGCTATTTATTCCCACCTTTTTATTTTATTATTGGGTTGTTGAGTGTTGGGTAAGTGCATTGTTCTCTCTGGCTGCTTCCTGCTGACATTGGGGCATCATTGTTAGGGACCCANAGAAGCTGGAATGTGTTCCAGGTCTGGAAGAACAGGTTGTGTAAGTTGGTGTCCAGACTCTGCAGGACCATCTAGGACTAGGGGATGTGAAGGCAGCATTGGAACAGTTTGTGAGGCTGGACCATCTGGGGCTAACCACTTTGGAGCTGTCTAGGATNCAGAGGGAATATCTGGTGCTAGCAAGTCGNTGGAGAAGTCTGTAGTTGATCTGAAATCTCTTGGGACAGATAGGCTAGGGATAGAGATAAGGTTAAGAAGTTCAGGGGAAAAAATTCTTATCTTGAGTGTACATTTGAAACTTTTAGGCTTATGGTCCTGNTAGTTGGAGAAGGGGAGTTCCAAGACTAGGCAAAGATTCTACCCTCGGGAATAGGCAAGTGGGGAAACAGGTTGTTGGGTGACAAGAGTATTTATCTGGAGTCCATCTGACCTGTGACAGGTGGATTTAAGTCAATTTCCTGAAGCTTATAAGAATTTTTTTAAGTTTATTAAGGATAAAAGTTTTATCATTGTAATATGTACTGACATTCATATGGTAGAAAGAGCAGTAGATTTATATGGAGTCATAGTATAAGTTTGAGAATCCAAACAATAGCAGAGAGAATAAAGGAATCTGAAACAACTTTTCATATATCTTAAATTACTTTCTCAGATTCATACTTTAAATCACTTGCTCAGAACCCTAAAATCACTTTCTCAAACCCTCATAACTTACTTAAGCTTTCATGTCCTCAGACCTTATACCTTCATCACTTTCATTTATAGACTCTCANGACTAAGCTTTTACATCCTCAGACTTTCACAACTTGTAGTTACATACCTTAAAACATTTTTAGACTGTCATAATTGCAGATCTCTATAACTTGGTGAGTAGGAAAATTAAGGAGTTGTATAGTGGAGTTGGGTTTAGTTCACTGAGATACGTTGTAGGTTTGGGTTTGGTTCTGTAAAAAAAAGTAAGTTAAGACTTGAGTGGTGGGAATTGATTGTGAAGGTGGATCCTTGAGTTCATTTGTTTGATTTGGAGATGAGCAGAGANGCTTTATTAGCAAGAGTGCATAGACAGGGAGGCCAGCTGTAGACAGTGTTGTCTAGAGTTTTGGAGAGGTAAGGGACAGAGGTAAAGGTTGGTCTTAGAGAGTGTCCTAAGATCTCAGGGCATAACCTTGTTTTTCAGAAGTATAAAGATGGAAAGATCTGCATAGATCTGGGCAGCAGAGGGCTAGGGTTGAAAGGAGAGCATTTTTGAGTTTAAAGAATTATTTATTAATGGGAAGAACAGGCCCATGGGAAGATCTAGAAGCAGCTTGGTATAGAGAATGTACTAGAAGTGAGTACACAGGGATTCATGAGCAGAGGAAATTGGCCATCCCCCAAAAGGAAAGCAGTTTGGTTTTTGTTGAGGGCAGAGATAAGGAACAGAGATGGGTGTTTCAAATCAGGTGTTTATGGATTGAGGTGAGAGAGAATCCAAGATAGGTGACTTGGGGAGAAAAGAGCTTTGGGAGGTGAGATCCGTAACCTCTGGAGCNGAGGAAGTTGAGGAGTCCTCGAGGTGGTGTTAGGTTGGCTATCAGAGAGGTAAGGACTGCTAAGGAGAAGGTCATCTATATACTGAATCAGGCATGAAGGAAAAGGGGGGAAGGCAGGCCAGGTCTGTAGTAAGTGACTTGCTGAAAAGGTCGGGGCTGTTTTTGAATCCCCAAGGAAGCACATTCCAGGTCAGTTGTTAGGGTTGCTGAGAATTGGGGTCTAGTCAAGTGAAGGAAAAAAGGTCTTGAAAATGAGCATCTAGGGGTATTGATGAAAAATCATCTCTAAGGTCTAGGACTGAGAAGTGAGTAGTGTTGCTAGAGAGANTGGATAGGATAGTGTAATGGTTGGGGACCACAAGGTGGAAAGGGATAACAGCAGCATTTATGGAGTGAAAGTCTTGTACTAGGTAGAAGGTTTTGGTAGGGTTTTTTTTGTTTCTTATTTGTTTGGTTTTGGGTTTTGGTTTTTTGATTTTATTGGACTGCCAATATGGGAGTGCTGTAGGGTGANGAGGTGAGGCATAGNAACTGTTTGAATAAAAGGGATTGGATGATGGATTTGAGGCCTCTGAGCCTAGCTATGGGTAGGGAGTATTGGGTTTTGAGCATGTAGGCAGAAGGTTCTTTGAGTGTAATAGAAAGGAGTTTATGATGTGCAGCAATGATAGGAGAGGTGGTATTCCATACAGTGGGATTGACTAAGGAAAGGGACAGAGGATAAGAGGATCTTGGGGATCTTGGAAAGTGAGAGAGTATACAAATGGAGGCCAAAGAAAAGAGGGGGGATGCAGGGATGTGGGATAGAGTCTTGAGAGATGTTGTTGGGGCAGAAGACAAAATTTATGCCAATTTTGGAGAGGATATCTCTTTCTGGTAAGGGAATAGGGCATGAGGGGATGAAGAGAAAGGAGTGAGAAAAGGAGAAGCCTTTATAGGAGCAAGTTAATGGTGGAGTTGCAGGAGTCTAGAGGACTGACAATGTATTCTGACTATGGAGGAACAAGAGGGGTGAATGGGACCCCAGAATTCTCTCAGGACTGAAAAAGTAGCCCTGGTATCTTGGAAGAATGTGAGAAGGTGACCTTATACAAGAAGTGAGACCCTAGGCTGTTGGAGAGTGATTGGTGTGGGTTTAGTCAGGTCAGTCCATGTCATCAGAGATCTGAGGAGGATAAATTATAGTAGGAGGTATAATCCAAATGGCCTAAGTATCAGTTTAAATGACAGAGACTTTTTCATTATCTAGATGATTGGCCTAGGCTCCTATGGTTTCAATGGTTGAGCAGTGGTGNTAGGTCATACTGGACAGCATTTTATCTTTAACTGTCACATGTAGCTTTGGCCATTGGATGTCAGACCTAGGTCTGAGAGATTTTTTTCCTGTACAGGAACTTGGAAAATTTGACCTTACTTTAGCTAGGNAGAGTAAGGAAATAACCCCCAAAGTGTCTACAGTTTGAGCAAAGCCCTGGCAGCAGGCAAGGCATGGGACATTTCCCCCAGTGGTTAGCTCTACTACAATCCAGGTAGGGTCATTGTGCCCCATCTATCTTCTTTATAGAACTTGGGATTTCCAGTTGGAATTGGTATGTCTATTATGGGAAGCTCTTTTATTAAGCATTTTAAATGCTGTATTCAGCATATCTCTGAAGAGTTTGAGGACTATCTATCTATTAAGTACACCTGATTTTAGGCTTAATCTTGAAAACATACAGGAGGTTAAATAAAGCTTGTTGGTAAATGAGTTCAATAACAGTTTATAAGTTAGTAGCTAAAAGATGCTTGAGTTCAAAGTGGANATAAGAGATCTTTGNAAGNATAGAATAGAGCAAGATATAAGAGANNTGAGGATCANTGTTTATATAAGCTGTAGGAAGAGCTCTGCCAGAGGAACAGACATAATANGTAGCTCTGAGGGGAAAGAGGGAACTTTTGGAGGGAGCTGAGATCAGAAGCTGTGGGACTTCTGGCAGGACCTAAGAGACAAGAGAACAGGGTCACATGGTATCACAGAAGCAAAAAAAAAAAAGGTGTAGAAAGGTGGCAGGANCAAGNAGAAGGGTCCCAGGCTGCCTCAGGCAGGACTGCAGCTCCTGGGGAGAAGGAAAAGGGTTAAGGTGGGAAGTGGAGGGAGGTGGAAGATGGGAAAGGGCAGCCTAGTAAGCAGCTGTGTTGGCCTGATTGTTTACCTGGGTGACAGTGGANGGACCAGGCCGATCTTGGAAAGTAAGAGGGAAGCATGAAGCAGGTTAAGGATAAAGCAGGTTAAAGCTCAGGGCCCTGGGAACCATGTGCTCATCCATCCCTCCCTGCCTGGCCAGATGGTGCAGAGAGGGCTTGCTCAGGGTGGATTGGCCAGAGGAAGCAGAAAGGAGAGTAGGGAAAGGGCAGGGGATTTGAAGAGAACAGAGATTGAGAGCAGTTAGGCAAAAAGGGAGCTGGTGAGTGTCTTTAGTACAGACACCCAGATGGGTGTAGCAGGACAGAGCTGGGAGATGCTGGAGGAGTGTCCAGGCTGGAGNCTAGAGAGGGTTTGGAAGACTATAGGAGCCAGAGAAATATTTATGCCATAGACAAGGAGATGAATGGTTAGAGCATGTGGAGGGGGGAAGTAGCTGAGAAGGTGGACTTTAGAATTTGAGGTCAATTTGGTAGGTGGCAAAAGCCAGCAGAAACAAATGACCCATATATACTGTAAGAGAGTGAGATTTAGCTGCTTGNTTTGGAGAGGCCTGGCTTGGGGGTTATGGNTAACATGAAGAATAAGCAATTGAGTTGTCTTTTAGAAATTCTCATTCTTCCCAGTTGGCCAAGTGTGTTANGAAGATATGGAAAGTATATTTGGAGTCTGTATACAACACTAATGAATTTTTGGCAATTTGGAAGGCCCTGGTGAGCACGTATCAAAGGTGAGGAATTTGGATTTCATAGGGCAGAAAGGAGCAGAGACAGAGACAGTGATGGNGAGCTTTGGCAAGCTCCAGNAGCTGCATGGTTTCAACAGCAGTGGTGGAGGTTTGGATGGCCAATAAGAGATGAGATGGGAAACAGAAAGTGTATGTTTGGGAAGGCTTTCAGTGGAGGCAGAAGGAGGAGACATAGGCTAGCTCTGGATCAGGCAAAGGCAGACAGCAAGCAGCAGGTGTTTCTGTAGGAGTGGTTTCTAAGGAGATAAATGGGAAGTCTGTGTTAGGATGAGTTGCTAAGTCTTGATTGATTGGACATGTTAGNCAGTGTAGCTAAATAATTAATTTTGATTGCTAGACCTTGGCATTTTGATAGTTGGACCTTGGAGTTTNAGTCAGACATAAAGAAGTGGCCAAATATAGGAATAGACCTTGGTGGCTAGCTTTAGGAATGTAATCTAATGGTTTAGCAAGAGAGAGGAAGGGGAGAGGGCATAACCTGCAAGCACNATGTTGGCAAGGCTTGCGCCTGCTAAGAGCCCTTCAGTGATGTCTCACACGGCTCCTGGATACCAGATCAGCAGGAGCAGCTGATCTCTCCTANATGTCCAAACAAAAGGCACATTCGACAGTGATTGATCAAAGGGAGACCTGAGGACCTGAAACATCTCAGATTGCATGCCCCCTAGGAGTCCCCTGACCACTGCACTCTTTCTCCCTCCAAGGGAATCTAAGACCCTGGTGTCTTGATGTCTGGTTTCTGGGATCTCAGTGAGACCACCAGAAATGTTGTGGAAGATTGCTCAGACATGGGTTTAAGACAACAGAAATATTTATCAGCTGGCCTGAAAATATACTAGGTGTTCAGGATCCCATTGTAGCGCCGAGCCTTTCTCAGGGTGAACTTTTAAGCACAAAAAANCATGTCCTGGATTGATATACTAAAGTTGACAATAACAGTTAGCCAGAAGTGGAGCTTACAGAAGCCAAAAAAGAATGTTAGTACATATAGAGACTTTCTCATAACCATGGACTTGGATGGATTAGGCCATGGATTTAGTTTGGCAGGTGGTNCTGTCTACATGCTGAGTTACAGCCTGAATGGTACTTCCATCATGGAGTCAGTTATGCTAAGGTCTCAGGGTTATGCTTTCTCCCAAAGACTGACAACAGACAAGCATCTTTTTCTCCACTCATACTCAATTTCCCATTAGAAGACATAGGTAAGTAGCAAGGTAAGAAGAAAAGAGAAGGCATGAAGCTTGGAAAGGAAAAGTATTTACAGATGGCACACTTATGTGTGCTGACAATCTCAAGAAGGTAGCAGATATGTTTGTGGAACAATTAAGGTTGTAGAATATACAACTAGTATTTAAAAAAACATATTTGTTCATATATATAAACAATGAAGACTTGAAACTAATTTTTATAAGAATATATTGTGGACTATATTACTATCTTCCAAAAATTAGATAAATCTGATAAGATAGGCAAGGCGTTATATATAGCAAATACAAAACTATTGTCACTGGAATGAATAAAAGTCTAAATTCATAGAAAGATAATAAGTAAATAATAATGTAGATTTAACTGGGATATTTAGATCATAAGGGCTGAGCCTCTGTGAATAGATCAATGCTACTGTGAGAAAGACATGATCCTTCTCTNTNTATATATACNTGTCTCTCTNTGTCTCTGTCTCTCTGTCTCTGAGGTTGTTGGTTGGTTTGCAGGGCAGTTGGACTCNGACTTTGGCTTTGAGAGGATTTTATTTTTTACTGTCCATCTTAGGAAGTGCCAGCTGTGGTCCCCANTGANCTGAACATAATGAGTTTGTTTCCTGGTGGATTGGTTTTTGTGCCTGGATTTTGATTTGGTTTATTGTTTTGTATTTAGTTTTTGCATTTGCTTCAGTNTTTTTATCACTTATTTTTCTATTGTATCCATCCATTTATCTTGACATTTTGTACATTGGTTTATTTCTTTAAAGCTTTTATTTGTATACATTAGCTGTAAAAATTAAGGAATTCAATATAGCTTGCACTTGGATCATAACCACTGGCTCGTTGTTTACCCTAGCCTTTCCCTGTGGTTATAAGTTCCCCTNTCATGTTGGAAGTCTTCCCTTGCCACCATGCCACTCAGGAGACAAAGCATCCTCTGGGAGACCTCAAGGGACACCCATTTCCTCACCACATCCCTGTGTCATGAACAGGCTACCATCTTTTTGGTGCCCATAAATATGAGTTTAAGAAAAAGGACTTGACCATCATGACTGTAGAGATGAGGTCTGCAGTAGTTAGAGTCATTGGAGAATTTGAGGGTCTGAGTGAAAAGGACCTTGAAGAAGCCTGTGTGTTCACTCTCTAACCANGTCTCTAATCCAGGTCAGCATAAAGCAGAGCCCATTCTTATTGTTACTGCTGCTCTTACTCAAGTCAAAATGTTCTCCTTAAGCTTTGAATGTGAGAAGTTTNTCACCATCTCATGTCTCTGAATTCTTGGTCTCTCGAAGGGGTTGCTGTTNGGGGAGGNTATGAAACCCCAGGGTGGTGGAACCCAACAGGANGAACTAGGTTGTTAGAGGCAATGAGACCTGCCAAAGCCCTGTAAGCAGCTACTTNAGACCCATCTTCCCAAGTCCCCAGCCATGCCTGTGCTCTCCACTGAGAGCCTGAGCCTAAGTAAAACCTATGTACTGTATGTTNCTTCTTCTCAGGGATTTGGTCATGGCCATGGGAAAAGTAATGGGGTGCTTGAACACAAAAANTGAAAACATTCGTTTTTGGTTGTAAAGAGCTGTAATTGGTTCATTTCTTACCATGACCTCATTGGAGCCATTGTGAGTAGTTGCAGAGCCCCCCAACCACCTATTTAAGGCACCTGCAGGGGCTTGAGCTTGTCCTCACACTGTAGAGAAGCTGTTGCTTGGTTGGCTGAAGAGAGGTACAACTCAGACCGGTTCTTGTAGACTTTGATATTTTTGATCTCTTGGAAACAGACATTGTTGATCTAATACCCAAAGAATGAGTTTGTATCCAGGTTTGCTGGTTTTAATTTATATCTAATTGGTTTTACATGAGTTTCTTCTCTTCTTTCTTTCTTTTTGCATGCATAAAGCTATTTCTTAAATAAGCATAATTCTTTGCCAGTTTTAAATTTAATTTTTCTGACTTTAAGTGGTTTGTTAGTATGAATAAGAGGTAGAAAATAAGGAATTTCATCATGGTATATACTTTGAATACATCCCCTGTACTATAATATCTACTAAGCTTTGATGAGTTTAAAAATTCACCTATCCTGTTAACTATCTTCCAGACTTGCCATTGTAACAGGGCCTCATACTTTAGCACAATTGACTCCATGATGGAAGTACCATTCAGGCTGTAAACTCAGCACATAGACAACACCACCTGCTGAAATAAAACAAAAGCCTAATCCATCAAAGTCCATGGTTATGGGAACATTTCTAAATGTACTAACCTTGCCTTTTGGCTTCTGTAGTTCCACTTCTGGCTAACTCTTCTTGCTAACTGATGTGTGTTAATCCAGAACATGGCTTTTGTGCTTTAAAAGCTCACCTGAGAAAGGTTCAGGGCTACAATGGGATCCCAAACCTCCTGTGTAGTTGCCAACTGGCTAAAAAAGATTTTCTATTGGCTTAACCCCATGTACGAGCGGTCTTCTCTGGTGAATACCCCACAGCACCATGCCCCATCCCTGAAAAAACAAAACCATGCCAACTGGACTCCAGCATTGGTCCTGATAAACTTGGACTTTCCTAATCTCTTGGACCTTGACATCGGCAGCTTTCCTCTTTGTTGGTTTGTTTTTTGTGTTGCTTTTCCTTTTGCTTCATGCATGCAATGCTCTTGCTTGAAGTATTGATTTCTGCTTGTGTGTTCAGTTTTCTTAATTGGTCCCTTTTTTTGATAATTTTTGCTTGCTATATTTTGGACTCATATTCCTTATTTGAAACCTTAACTGTGCAAAGCAAGGAATTTCCCTGGGACACTTCTATACTTGTACCTAGTGAATTTGGATCATTACCATCTGCTCTGTTACATTTCAGCAGTCCCTGGCATGTGCCTAAAAGTCCTTCTTTCTTATTAAGGTTCCAACTACACATCCATGGCTCTAGTTAAGCTCACCTTATCTCTGGAACTAGCATGTTACAGACAACCAACCCCAGGTCCATCTAATTTTCAGAAAACAACAAAATTTCATTCCCTGTGGCTGACATGGGCCTCTTCCCTTGACCTCCTTATATGCTTGTTGTTGATTGCTTTTTGTGTGGTATTATCCTAGGATTCCATGATGAACCTACTGTGAATATGAAGCACCCATCTCCATCATGTGTTGTTGAACTTTGTCTAAACTATAAGGTTATCTTATTACAGACATACACTCGAATGTTCAAGGATATTGAGGTGTGTGTGTGAGAGAGAGAGAGAGAGAGTGTGTGTGTGTGTGTGTGTGTGTGGGTGTGTGTGTGTCTGTGTCTGTGTGTCTGTGTGTTATGGTTCTGACATCATGGTAATACTGGCTTTTTAGATTAAATTTAGAATAATCTTTCCTTGTCTCTTTGGTGAAGCAGTGTGGTGGTTTGAAAGAAAATGGCCCCTCAAAGGGAGTGGCACTATCAGGAGGTGTGACTTTGTTGGAGTGGGTATGGCCTTGTTGGAGGAAGTATGTCACTGTGGAGGCAGGCTTTGAGGTTCCCTATGCTCAGGATACTGCCCAGTGTCTCAGTTGACTTCCTTTTGCCTACAAGATGTAGCACTCTCAGTTCCAGCACCATGTCTGCCTGCACATTGCCATGCTCCCTGCCACGATGATAATGGACTGAACCTCTGAAATTGTAAGCAAGACACCCCAATTAAATGTTTTCCTTTATAAGAGTTGTTGTAAATAAAATCCCACAGGAATAAAATCCCTAAGACAGTAGTTGGTACCAGGAATGTGGTATTACTGTGATAGATCCGACCATGTGGTGGTTTGGAAGAATTTGGACTTTGGTACTTTGGGTTTAGAAAGCAGTGGGATTGCTTTAAGCACTGCTTAATNGAAGACAGTGGTGCTGAATTCGATTTGATAAACTGTGGGCGGGGTTGCTCAAGAGGTTACAGAGGAGAAGAATTTTAGTATGTTGCCTAGAGATCATTCTTGTGATATTTTGGTGAAGAAAGTGGCTGCTTTTTGCCCTTGTCCAGAGAATCTGCCTGAGGCTAAAGTGAAGAATTTTTTATTAATTCATTGGCAGAAGAAATCTCAAAACAACCTAGTATAGACTCTGTCAAGTGGATATTAGTGGTAACTCTAATGAAGATTTATAATGAAAAGGAGCAAGCTGACCAGAGTAAATTACAAAATGTAAATTTTTGAGAAGAAAAAGAGCATCAGGAAGTGGAATGGAGCTAAATCCTGTGTTCAAGAAGATAAATGGATTAAGAAATGGAATAAAGGGAGTGATGACCTCAGGGCAAGATCTCACCCAGCTGAATTTCCAACTTCTGGAAAGAAACTAAAGAAAAGCTTGGAGCAGGGTGTGGCAGGGCACACCTTTAATTCCAGCAGTAGGAAGGCAGAGGCTGGCAGATCTCTGGGTGTGAGGCTAGCCTGGTTTACAGAGCAAGTTCAGGATAGCTTAGGCAGTGAAGAACAGAAAGCTGGTGAAGATGTAATTGAATGAGGGGGTCATGTCCCATCCCCAGCAAGCAGCAGAACTTGGTAGCTTCAGCCACATGGTTCTGGGTTCAGAGTCAAAGATGAAAGAAAGGGGTTATAGAATAAAGCCACTGAGACCAGGCATGTGTCAGGGGTGTCCCTGAATGGAGGCCTAGTAGNGAGGCCATTGTATGAAGCTATGAAGTTGAAGCCTGGATTGCCTTGGAGACCCTAAGATATTGGAGATGCCAGAGTCGTGGGATATCTGCGGAGGAGAGCTGCTAACAGGGAGTGGAACCAGCTCAAGAGAAAGAAATGTGTTGCAGTCAACAAAGCTGAAAGGAGTTGGAGATCTGAAGAGCATTTTGACATCTGACATGGAGATGCAGAGTTTGGAGTTTGCCCAGCTGGTTTTTGGTCTTGNTTTGGTCCAGTATTTCCTCACTATGCTCCCTTCCCTATGTTTTGGATTGGTAGTGTATATCCTGTGCCATTATATGTTGGAAGTGTTAATCATATATTACGCAGGGACCCCAAGGGTATCCTGTGCATGCAGGGAAACATGCTGGCATGCTGGGCAGATGCAGCGGTGGGCTGGCAGGTGACCCACTCCATNCCNTCATGGCAGCAGGGCGGCGGGTGGACATTCACAGCACAGATGCTACATCCAGGTGGAAATGGTTTATTATAATAGAGAGAGAGAGAAGATAGGAAAGAGGGAGGGGGGTCAAGGGGTGCACACCTGGTGGGAGTGGAGAGAGAGAGAAAAAGAGAGAGAGAGAGAAGAAGAGGCAGAGTTTTTCCCTAAGAAGAGGCTTCTATGTCAGGACACAGGGCAGCCCCAAGGGGTGGGATTTCAAGGAGGCAGGTCAGAATATTAACAGGAAGTATGTGATCTGTTTTTTATTTTTATTTTTACAGGTGATTACAGTTAAAAGATTTCATGAATCTCAGAAGAGACATTGAACTTTGGACTTTAAAACATTGTTGAGACTGTGATAGGCTATGGGGACTTTTGAAGTTGAAATAAATGCATTTTGTATTATGATATGGCTACCAGCCTTTGGGGGCCAGGGAGAGGAATGTGGTGGTTTGAAAGAAAATGGTCCCCAAAGAGAGTAGCACTATTAGGAGGTATGGCCTTGTTGAAGGAAGTATGTCACTGGAGGTGGGGGGCAGGCTTTGAGGTTCCCTATGTTCAGGATACTGCCCAGTGTCTCAGTTGACTTCCTTTTGCCTACAAGATGTAGCACTCTCANTTCTAACACCATGTCTGCCTGTGCACTGCCATGCTCCCTGCCATGATGATAATTGACTGAACCTCTGAAACTGTAAGTGAGACACCCCAATTAAATGTTTTCCTTTGTAAGTGTTGTAGTGTCTCTCTTCACAGCAATAAAAACCCTAATTAAGACAAGGAGCATTCCTCTCCATTGTACTTTATGGCCAGTAGAGAAGATCCATCATGCAATCTGTTGGTCCAGGCTGTCTTTGTTGGGGGAGATTGTATTACTCTTTCCATCTGGTCCTTATATTTATCTCCATTCATGTTTTGTAACACTCTGAATTTATCATCACATCCAGGTTGTAACTGGGGAAGGCAGAAAGTGGTATGCATGTTTGATAACCTTTTATATCAATTTTGGTGTCTTTTATGACTTGAGAAATCTCTTTCTTTCAGGATCANCAACACTCTGGAGTACAAGTTGCCTCATAACCCTTAGGGGTCCCATGAATTTTACTTGTCTTTTCTATGTCTCACATTTCAATAATTTGTGTCTTCTCTCTGGGCAATTTATATCAAGGGTTTGTCAGATTTGTTCATCCTATCAAATTACCAGCTCTTTGTTTATCTGATCTTTGTTTCAACCTATATGTGTCTACTTATTCCAGCTCTGATCTTTCTTATGCTTTGTCATAACTGCTTTGGAGTTTCGGTTGGTTTTTATGTCTGACCACAGGATGCATCATTAGAATGCTTGAGATATCTATGATTTTCATGGCATAGAAACTGATAACCATAAACTTGTCTCCCAGACCTGNTTTTGTTTTTTTTACTTTTAACACCTTGTAGTGGTTCCATTCCCCACCTTTGAGGTAGAGGACATGGATTAAGAATTTCCATGCATGGATCTCTCTGTGATTCAAATTTACCACCATCATGCAGAGTTCCAGGTGATCCATGTCCACCATTATGGATGCTATGTGTTCCTTGAGCCACATGCCAATAGAAACAGTGGTAACTGGAGGAAAAAATAGCTTAATGTTGTCCTGGCAAAAGTTATATCTTTTACTGGAAAAAATAAAGTAGTGCTTACATACTTGGGAGAATAGAGCATCTTCAAAAGATCCTTTCAATCAAGAGCCTGGAATGTCCCTAAATCTCCCTCCTTCCCCTTAAGCAAGAGATGGATTTAGCCTGCCCCGCCCACATTCATTGCATCTGAGAACAACAAAGGGCAGGAGGTAAATAAATTAAATAGTAACAAGGGCTTCTATAGGTCCAACTCACCTGATTTATACATCATGCTGGATATCAGCTTGCCTTGCAATTCTGCCCCACAGGGGTATCTTGTGGATGTATATACATCAACAATTCTGAGGAGACAGAGAGTACTGTCTCATTTGGTGACACATCTGAGGACCTCCTGTCCTACCCAGAGGACACCACATCTGATTCTAGCTCAACCCTATGGGATGATGGTGTGGAAGCTGAGATTGAAGATGTATTGTGGTTCTTGGAGGATACCAACTGCAGTGGGATCCCAGGACCATAGGATGATGCTGAGGTTACTGACAGCATCAACATTAGAGACATGAGTGAAATTGACCTACAGTTCAGTGAGAGAGCATGTAATATTATATACTCATTGTAACCATCCCAGGATGGGAACAATGAATATGAAAATATCAAAGGCATAACTCTTGAGGATCCATCACTTACATCTAGCAAGGACCAGCCCCAGCAGGCACCCATAGATGTGGTGATATTTTATTTGTCTTCCCTAATAAAATTTATCTGAGGGTCAGAGGAAAAACGGGGCTGCCAGCCACTAGTAGAAAAACAATAGCCATGCAAGTTAGCACACGCCCTTAATCCATTTGATTCTCTGTGACTCCAAGGTCACATGGGGAACTAGCAGTAGGAGGTGGTGGCACACGCCTTTAATCCCAGCATCAACCTTAGAGTTCTGAAGATCCATGCAGACAAGACAGGAAGTGATGTAGCTTGGGAGGATGGGAAATTATTTAGCAGATGGACAGGTATAAAAAGCCAGGTTAGACCGGAAGGCTCGCTTTTTCCTCCGCTTCAATCCTGGGAAGTAGAGGCAGCCTTGGTGAGTGGTGGCTTGCTCCTAATTCCTCTGATCTCTGTCAGATTTTCACCCTTATTTCTTGTTCCGCGTGTTTATTAATAAGACTGGTTAGAAGTTCTTCTTACACATAGACTCTACCAATAACAGAAGAGGCTGGAAAAGGGTGAGGAGGCAGATTAGCCACCTGTTTCAAAGCTCATGCTGTTGCTTCCCCACTCCAANGAAAGGAGACACAACCTCTTGATAAGGGACAATGAGGCATGGAAAGGGGAGTCCTGAGGGAAAATGAGTTGGAATGGCAACGAACATTTACTTGTGAATTTGACCTTTTCTATCTCAAGGCCCTTTTCCACTGACAGGCTGCTCCCATTTATAGGACATGAACCATAAGATGTATGTGACCCTAGAAGGAGCTTTCACATTGAATCTCACTCATGTGAGAGCAAAGGATGTGACCAGGGGCTAGGGATGGAGGAAGAAGGGAAAAGGGTTTGGTGAAAGGGATCACAAGTTGGGAAGGGAGGAACCAGAGAGTTATGGTGCAGCAGGGTAGCTCAGGTGCCTATATCAAAGTCACTAACAGTACTTTGCTTGTGTCTCCTCTCAAGGGCTGAAGAATAGGGCCAGGTCCATGGTTCTTAAACCATGGGGTCTGTGTTTGGCCTTGTGTGACCAAACAGCCCCAGGAGGGAGCCAGGCCAGAAATTGAGGAGGCTGTGTGGTCCCAAACCTGTTGTGACCTGTCAGACTCCCCTAGCAACCAGGGAACAGGCTCTTTACCCCTCCTATCCCTGTGGAGTGTGAGCTATTAGCTCCCCACTGTATAAGTTTATAGTTCCCCCAGCACTATGGGGAGATGAGGGAGCGGAGATGAGGAGANGAGGAGCAAGTGGGACATGTCAAGAGGGAAGAAAAGGANTAAGAGAAGAGAGGGAGGAGGAAAGGTCATGAAACTGGGTGAAAGAGGAGGAAAGTCTGCCTGTGGTGGTTTGAATGTAATTGGCCCCCGTAAACTCATAGGGAGTAACACTATTAGGATGTGTGGCTTTGTTGGAGTAAGTGTGGCCTTGTTGGAGGAAGTGTATCACTGTAGGGGTGGGCTTTGAGGTCTCCTATACTTAAGCTACACTACAGTGTAGACTCCTTCTGCTGCCTGCAAATCAAGATATAGAAATCTCAACTCCTTTCCAGCACCATGTCTGCTGCACACTGCCATGCTTCTCATCATGAAGATAATGAACTAAATCTCTGAAACTGTAAGCTATCC
Source organism: Neotoma lepida (assembly GCA_001675575.1). Lineage (NCBI taxonomy): Eukaryota > Metazoa > Chordata > Mammalia > Rodentia > Cricetidae > Neotoma > Neotoma lepida. The sequence continues at coordinate 28,927 of LZPO01028148.1, read as the reverse complement.
CAGTTAAATGTTTTCCTTTATAAGAGTTATTGTGGTTATGGTGTCTCTTCATAGCAATAGAAACCCTAAGGCACTGGCCATAGGAAATTCCAGTGAGGGATCTGAGAAGAAAACCATAAGCATGCTAAGTGGGGACAGGGGTCATGGACAAGCAGAAGCAGGAGTATTCTTCCCCCTGAAGAGGGGAGTTTNGGATGCAGGGCATGGGTGTCCAGGAGGAGAAGANTGTCTTCCTGGTGGATTNCAGCTCATGCCAAGTTGCACTAGTTGGATGCTGTCCAGGAAATCTGTTCCTGTCTTAGGATGCTAAGGCAGAGTGTGATTGTAGAGAAAAGCCACACCCTTTCCAAGAGCCTCTTCCTCTTTCTGGTTTATCCAGTCTTAGGCTGATCTGGTACCATCTTGGTCTTTTATCTTCACAACCTCCTTTCTCCAGGCCCCAATGGTGCTGTTCCCTCCTGCAAGGATTACGCAAACTGATATAGATTTCATGTCCCAGTGGGGGATTCTGTCTTAGTTAGGGTTTCTATTGCAGCCTCAGTGGCCATGCAAGCCAGATGGGCAATGTTCTTCCTCAACCTAAAACTCCTGTCAGACCCTCAGCAGGTTGGGTGGGTGATCTCCACACNGATAGTCATGCTGCAGTTCTGAGTCCAGAGTTTCTAATGCTCTGATCACAGACAGACACACCCAGGTATTCCACAACCAATACAAGGCTAGACCCAGAAATTAACCACCACTGTTATGGGTCTAGGATCATTCAGAGATTCACCAGTCTGACCATGAANAAATTTTAACAAATAAGAGGCTTCATTCAGATACTGGTGCTGGATGATCATGACACTAGTACTGCACACTAGAGCTCTCTCAAGATGCTCCAAATTACATTAGTAAGGGGCTTATAAAGGCAAAACTCACAAGGCTATGTACTTCCTGCCTTCATGCAATCAGGAGCAAAATCACGTAGTGACATACTTCCTGCCTATGTGCAATCAGGTACACATTCCACCTACATGTAGGAAAGCACACAACCTTCCTACATGCTGTTAGGGGCAAACAAGCTTGTTTACAGAAGTGAAAACATGTGGTTTGTTATCGTGCATAAACAAAATCAGGCAATTATAAGAAAGTACCCAATGTTCCTGGAAGTTATCTGTCCTTGGGCCAGTGGGGCTTACAGGTTAGAGGCATTTTTGTTTTATAGTTCTCTTGAGCACAGTAATTTTAAACTTTTAAACATAATGTTCATCATCATGCCACAATATTCTATTTTTTTCTAGTAGTTTTTGTTTGTTTTCAGTATGTTTAGGAAATATGTGTTTCTTGATTTATATACTTTAGAAATAACCAATATTTTTCAGTTAAAATAAACTACCTTTTGTATTTTCCCACTGTTTTGTTTTTATGTAAATATTAGAATCCTCACACATAACTTGAAACACTAAAATGAGTAATAAATCTTAATACATATCNTGTTTGCTCCAACACTAAGAGTGTCTCTGTCTTTCATGGTCACTGAACTACTGAATAACTTTCTGAATTGTAGAAAGTGAAGAAGACCATCTCTACATGGAAATGAGTGGTCACTGCCATACATTGATGCCCATTTGTTTGTTTGCTTAAGTGTGTGTGTGTGGGGGGGAAGATTCCGGTTGTATATGCATATGTGTGTATGAATGAGAGTACATGTATGTTTGTATGTATGTGTATGAGTAGGGCTCATACATACCAACTTGTGCACTCCCATCACCATCACAGGAACATGTGATAAGCCTTTTAACTTCATTTTCTTTCCTAAGAACCTTTTTGCGGTTTCTGGTGAGATAGCTTGGTGGTAAGACCACTTAACTGCTCTTGCAGAAGACCTGCATTCGGGTCCCAGAACCTAAACTCTGACTAATAATCATGCATAAAGGCAGTTTCAGAACATCCAACACCCTTTTCTTATATCCATGGCTTCCTGAATGCATTTGGTGCCTGTGAGTATGTACACCCAGATACCATTACATGTACATAAAACTTGGAATGTTAACAAATCTTTTTGTGAAAAGTATGCTTGATAACATAGGCCTTTCCTCTTGGTGGTGATGACAGGCAAAGTGGAGATGACCACGACTGATGTGGCTGCCTGTGTGTGTGCACCTATGCAGGTATACTCACACACTTGTGTACCACCCCTCCACACAGACTATGTAGCTCAGGGTGGCTCCAGTTCCAGTGAAGCATCTAGATGGGTTTGCTGTGCTGTGTGGATTCTGTGTTATGACAATATTATCTCAGTGTTAAACTACCTGTGTCCCCTAGATCATGTTTCAATCCAATTGTTTCCTTAGTGTTAATGGTTATTGTTTCAAACTCCCCCCCTCACCTTTATCTCTTTCTCTCATGTGTGTATCTTCATTTCAAGCTGTTCTCTTTTCTCCTCTGCTGTCTCTTGTTTAGTCTCAATAGAATATTGATTTCATCAGTAATTTTCTAATCTCCACTGCCTCTATTTTCAGCTGTGAATACTACCTCACCATTAAGCTCATTTATAAGTAAGATCCTTATTCATGTAGTTTTAGCAGAGAGTAAATTAATAGGAAATTTTTGTCTCCTTGTTCAGGAATTCTTCCCTGAGAATAGCATGCTCCATGTTGCCTTTGCTGGTCAGTTTCCTTTTGCATTTTTTACCTATTCTTCAAAATTTGTATGGTTTCTTCCCCTCCTTCAGTAGTTCTAGGCAGCCCACAGCCCACACAAGCCTCCTCCTTTTAACTTAAAGCATTAGATTGTTTCTAAGGTATACCTTGGATACTTTAATATGATGACATCTAAAGTGGTCCCTCCATCAGATTGTNCATCAGCACACTCCTTGAGTCCCCTCTTGCAATGCAAGCAGCTGTGTAGTGGATAGCTATTTTGGCTTTTGGCTATGGGACGGCCCCTTTAGGACAACAGGTAAACACAACACCTGCCTAAGACCTCCCCCTAGGGCGTGGTTCATGGGGAGCCCCTTAAAAATTTGGGATGCCTATGTGACTGGCCTGTTCCTGCTGCTTCTGGATCACGATATATCTGGGGGGGGGTGTACATTGTAACAGTCACTGTTTATGCCTGTGATTTCGCTCAGTACCAGAGCTGGCGGCCAATGCCCCTCTCCCAAATGTTTCATTTTCTCAGGGTTATGAATGGATGGTTGTAGGGTGGGGGTGGAACAATAAAATTTTGGGTTTAATATTTTCTTTTAGAAAAGAAAAAGGGGAATGGATAGGTATAAGATATTACGGTAAATTATTGTATTTACTAGTAAACCAATTCAGTATAATAATCAGCCTTAGAAAATTTACACTGATATTTGTATATTGATACAAATGCAAACTATTTTTATATTCCTATTTTAAGATAATTTATATATTGATACAAATATAGAACTATTTTGGTTGTAATGTACATATATTTCTACCTCTACTTGAAATATTTTGTATATTGATACAAATGTAAAATTATATTTGTCATACTGTATGTATGTCTACCTCTGTTCAGGATATTTTGTATATTGATATATATTCAGGATCATTGATATATTGCATATTGCACTATACATACATTCCTACCTCTGCTTAAGCTATTTTGCGTATTGTCACAATCTTGAGGTCATTGTCCTTATGGTACATCTACTTACAGACTGTTTATTTTGTTATGTGAAGCTTTAGTCCTTAGGTTATTTTAGTAGAGAAGACTTACAGAATTATCGTCACTCAGACTTGTCATTTCTACAGTTATGTTAGTTAGATTCTCCAGATTTACAGAAACATATGTCAGATGGATAGGTAGTCTTCAAACACTTCATAGATCTAGAGAATATGGCATTTAAATGTTTTAATAGCTTAGAATTCCATTGACATGAGACACAATTGCTCCTGGCAGCACCAATCTGATCCTGAGAGAATGTTGGGCTTCTGAGACATTTCCATTTGAAAGTTTGTCTTCTTCTTGGTGAGAAAATGGCCTATTGCACAAAGAACTGCCCTTGCCTTGACCACTGACAGTATGAATACTGTCCTGCTGATATGAGCAGGACACAAATAAAAATGACTATTGAACTCTGCCAAGACAGGGTAAGGTAGTCTTTCAAAAAACCTGCCTCTAAAAATGGTCTGACAAATACTCTAGGCCTGTAGCCAACCTGAATGCACCAACGATACAGAGAGATTCTAGGTGACTGTCCAGGCTGCCAACTGTCTCTGTCTACTCTCGCAAGATTCCCGAAAGTTGCTTGCGACCTTCTCCCGTTTTCCAGGTGTTATTATATTCCTTCTCAGGTCTTTGATGGAGTTAAAGACTAGATAGTTACAATTACAAACTTCATATATCGCAGTTAGAACTTATTAAATATTAGATTCAAGTTCTCCAGGATAGGACATCTTTTNNAATGAGCTCTGTGACATGCCATTTACTTATGCTCCAAACTCCTCTGGATCTTAGTATGTGTTGCTTGTCTGGTGCTATTCATGTCGGTATAGTTCATATTGTTCAGGTTATTATCTCTTATTCTTTCTGAATAATATTTGGTAATTATCCCTATTGTAAATAGTTTATATTAGGTTAGAACTTTCTTATTTAGAAAAAAAGGGAGAGATGTAGTGGATAGCTATTTNGGGTTTTGGCTATGGGATGGCCCCTTTAGGACAACAGGAACACGACACCTGCCTAAGACCCCACCCTAGGGCATGGTTCATGGGGAACCCCTTAAAAATTTGGGATGCCTATGTGACCAGCCTGCTCCTGTTGCTTCTGGATCACTTGTAGTCTCAGAAGACAGACTGAAGACCGAGCCAGATTTCTCTGCTGAATCGTGTCTCTCTCCTGTCCATTCCTGTACTTGCTCCCTCCCCCCTTTTCTGTAAGTTGTTTCTAAAATAAAACTATCTTGATAAAATATAAATAATTGGGCTGGGCATCTAATGAGCATAATACAGCTGTTTGCTTCCTGGGAAGTGATGAGTGACTGGGTCTGTGTTCAGGGCCTGTGGTGCCGAAGCAAGAAACTGGGCTCAGATCAGAACCTGGCTCCAGATGGGGAGTCCCAATTCCATCATTTCTTCTTTGGTTNCTTTATGTTGACGGAGCACCTCTTACTCACAGACATCATGGTGTACCCAGTGCCAGATCTCACTGTATATTTTATGAGGATGCTGGGATCCAAACTCAGATCCTCATGCTTGTAGCAGGTGCTCTTACATGGTCAATCATCTCTCCAGCCCCAGGATTATTTGTTAGGACTTAGTTAGGATTTCTATTGCTATGAAGAGACACCATGACCACAGCAACTCCTTTTTTTTATTTNTTTTTTATTTTTTTTGAGAAACTCACTTGGTAGCCCAGGCTGGCCTTGAACTCACAGAGATCCACCTGCNTCTGCCTCCCGAGTGCTGGGATTAAAGGCATGCACCACCACCACCTGGTGACCACAGCAACTCTTATAAAGATAAATCCTTAATGGTGGCTTACAGCTTACAGAGGTCCATTATCATCATGGTGGGACGTGGTGGTATATAGGCAGACATGGTGCTGGAGCTGAGAGTCCTACATCTTGACTGACAGGCAACAGGAAGTGAACTGATATACTGGGCTATCTTGAGCATATATGAGACCTCAAAGCCCGCCTCCACAGTGACACACTTCTAACAAGACCACACCTACCCCAACAAAGCCACACCTCCTTATAGTACTACTCCCTTTGGGGCCATTTTCTTTCAAACTATCACAAAGACCCATGTCACTCTATCAATTTTCACCAATTTAGGGTTGAAATTATACAGTGCTTTGCTTTACTTTCTTTTCTTTTAAAAATTGTCTTTTCATGGTAGCCCAGATTTCCTGGATGTTTTGTGTTAAAAATCTGCTGGATTAAACATTTTCTTTGACTAATGAGTCTATTTCCTCCATTGTATCCTCAAAGTCTGAGATTCTCTCTTCCATTTCTTGTATTCTGTTGGTTGTACTTGCCTCTATAATTTCTGTTCGTTTACTCAGATTTTCCTTTTCCTGAATTCTTTCAGTTTGTGTTTCCTTTATTGCTTCTATTTCAATTTTCAAGTCTTGAACTGTTTCTTTCACCTGTTTGATTGTCTTTTCTTGGGTTTCTTGACTTTCTTTAAGAGATTTCTTGATTTTCTCCAATTTTTTGTTTGTCTTTTCCTCCATTTCTTTAAGGGAATTTTTTATTCNTCTTTTAGGGCCTCTATCATCTTCATAAAGTTGTTTTTAAGGTTGTTTTCTTCTGGATCATCTGCTTTGGGATGTTCATATCTTGTTGTAGGATCACTAGGTTCTGATGGTATTGTATTGCTCTTTATGTTGTTTAATGTGTTCTTACACTGCCATCTACCCATTTCTTCCTTTAATTCAAATAGGTGGAGCTCCAGGTCACTCTTCTTCCAATTGGTGTAGGTGGGGCCTCTGGCTCCTGTGGTTTTTCTTCTTCCCAATGAGTTCAGGAGGGGGTGTATGGCTCCAGTGGTAGCTGGTGCCTCAGGGGATGGTTGGCTAAGGGGTGGGGGAGGAGGCTGATGCCCAGTCTCTGGGGCTGCACAGGTGGGGGGAGGGGCGTGGAATGTGCCCCTGGGGCCTATGGGCTAGAGAACTGGGCTGATCAGTCCAGAGGTTAGGGCCTTACCTGTTCCTAATCAGTGCAGGGTGGGCGTATGGCTCCAGTGGTCGGTCACTGGTGCCACAGGGATGGTTGGCTGGGAGAGCAGGTCAAGGAGGAGGCTGCTGCCCAATCTCTGGGACTCCAATGGCTCGGAGGAGGGGCATGGAATGTGCCCCCAGGGCCTAGCGGCTAGACAGTCTGGAGATGCAGGGGTGTGGGAAGCAGAAGAGGAGTGAGGGGGGACAGGAGTTGATATGTAAAAGGAAAGAACATTTTTTAAATGAAAAATGTATAAAAAAAATTGTCTTGTAGAGCATCCTGTTACATTGCCAAGCTCTCCTTAATTTAAACTCATGATCCTTCTGACTTCAGCCTCCTTAGTCTTGGAATTGCAGTTCTGCTGTGTAGCACCGTGTAGTTATCTCCCCGATACTATAGCCTTTCCTCCTGGAGGGAAGACTGGCATGGAAGGACCAAGGAGGGTAGTAAAACTGACTGACTTAGGAAGTTCACAGGGTCTTTCTCTGAGTTTATCCCAGTCAGTAAACAATGGGGGAGAGGAGAATTTTCAGGGAAGCTGCCTGCCATCTGTGCAGGCAACTCCTGATATGCAGAATCCATGAGTCATCACTCATGCTCCTGTTAATGACCCCTCAGCTGAGCTGCTGTAAATCACTCAATAATCTCATTGGCTCATAAGCTAGACTTGGGTGGCCCTGTCTTGTAACGTGAATCTTAAATGGTCTTATTAATAAAAAAACTCAGTGGCAGCTATTGGGGTAAATGCTGGAAGGTGAGAGAAACAGAACAAGCCACAGCCAACCTCACCTTGCCAACTCCTCAGTTGATCTTGTTTCCTGAAACTGCAAACCTCTGAGTCCTCATGTGAATGGATCTCAGCTGAACTGCTGCTCAAAGCCTAAAAGCTTAAAAGGCCTCTAGTTCCTGCTCCTCACGCCTTATATACCTTTCTGCTTCCTGTCATCACTTCCTGGGATTAAAGGCATGAGTCTTTCCCAAGCAAGATATAGATCTCAAGAGTTAGGATTAAAGGTGTGTACCACCACGCCTGGCTCTGTTCCCAATGTGGCCTTGATCTCATAGAGATCCAGATGGATCTCTGCCTTCCTAGTGATAGGATTTAAAAGCATGTGTGCCAACACTGTCTAGCCTCTATGTCTAATCTAGTGGCTGTTCTGTTCTGATCCCAGATAAGTTTTATTAGGGTACACAATATTTTGGGGGACAAGCTATATCACTATACTGTCTCTCTCGTATGTTATCAGTGCCTTATTTGGGGTGAGTAAATGCAGGTTCACTTCTTTCCAGGAAGTCATACTACACACATACAGCAAACTGCTTTTCTCAACCCCTTAGGCTGTAAGTCTGGACAGCAGGGTAAATACAGCAACAGGAGTGACAGCTCCCAGGAATGCCAGCTTTGTGCCAGCTTAGCCACTGTCTGTAGATGAATGATTTGGGAGCAGGAGGTGGAAATACCCTGTTAGACAGCAGAGTGTGCCGGGAAGGAAGGGGAAGACAGTTCTCTGTTTCCGCTCTCCCAAAGTGATACTGCTGAGTCCTGCAAGAATGCCCTAGAAAGCTGATTTTTTGAGTGAGGGGAGGCCGGACTGAGGCAGACACCTTTCCTGACCTTGAGGTGGTACCCAAACAGGGTCCCTCTAGACACCTCAGTAGAAGTGAAGACCAGTCTGAGCAACACAACTCTAGGTCAGCTTTGGCTATGGAGTGAAACATTCTGTCAGAAAACAAAATTAAATGGCATGACATACCCCAACAGTCATGTACTAACCGAATGACTAAGTGTGACCCAAGGCATTCAAACTGGACCATATGCTACCCCAGGAGCCAGAGCTTCTACTCACTGATTCTGTATCCCTACAGACTTATAGACTATGATCTCCTTCCCAGCAACATCTNGAAGAGGCTGTATGGCCACGTCCACAGTGGCCTGGGCCCACCCATATCAATCATCAATCTGGACCATTCCCAAAGATAGAGCCACATCTGGGCACCCCTTCATCTGAGACTCCATCTTCCCAGGTGACTCTTGACTGTATCAAGCTGACAATAAAAGCTAACACATAGAGCCTCAACAGTGTGTTTTACAAAACTGTAGGGCATGCTAAGTCACTGAGTATGGCTGGGACTCTGGAGAATCACAGTCTGAATTGAGAGTCTCTGGTCATCTTTTGACAGCCACTTAGCACACAGCTCTTTTGTGTGCTTTTCTGGAGTATGTTTTCTGTTTTGGTTCATTTTTCTGACACTCTGTAGCTCAAGATGAATGTATTATGTAGCTCTGGCTCGTCTCCAAATCANAACAATCCTCTTGCCCCAGCCTCCCCTGTGCTGGGAAGCAGGTGTGAGTCCTGTTTTAAAACACCTGATTGAATACATGTGGCTGAGTTGGTCCCTTAGTGACCTGGCCACAGCCTTGGGGCTGATACCCAGATGAAGCTTTTCTGACACACAGTTTTCTATGATTAAAGGTGCTTGCTGCCATGTCTGACAACCTCAGTTTGATCCTTGGAATCTAATGATGGAAACAGAGACATGATTCCCACAAGTTGTCTTCTGTCTTCTAAACATGTATATGTGTACACACATGTGCACACACACGTGCACACACACTTGCACACACACACGTGCACACACACACATTAAAAAGTAAATGTAATAAAAAATTTAAACATGTTTTATGGTGATGAATCCCTGAGGCCAACAAGATTTTCTCTTCAACCCAGCATGCAGTCAGTTCTTGTAGACAGTCCACATATATCAAGTTTTCTCTGACCACCACAGAAGTTTATATATGCCCGTAAAATTAAGCTTGCCTGTTTGCTGATGGTAATTTTACAATGCTTATCAGTATTTCCAATGAGGTATTTGTTCGTAGATTTTCTGTTTATCAAATAGCTATTAGTCACTTTTTTAAACTTCGTTTAACTGCTAGAAAGCACNTGTCTTGAGGCAACTGTGTCAGTTACTTTACTGTTGCTCTCATGAAGAACCATAGTCAAGTCACCTTAGAGAAGAAAGAGTTGGTGTTGACAGTAGCTCCAGAGGGATAAAAGTCCGTGATAGTGAAGCAGAGACTGCTGAGGGTTCACAACTTGAACCACAGAGAGCAGAAGGCCACACACCCCCAAGCCTCTCCAAACAATGCCACCAACTGAGGACTGAACATTCTCATTCAAACTACACAGGCCTTATCCTGTGAGACATTTAATTCACAGTGTTCCCTGTGGGGGTATCTGCNCCTGCTGTTCCCTCGAATACTCTTGAGGGAAGAGGGAAAAAGAATTTAGGTAGAAAGAGAGGGAAGAGAAACAGAAACACAAGATAGCCTCAGGAGGGCCTGGATCAATATCCACTGGTCCCTCCTGTATCTTCTAAAGGGCCTTTTATAGGAATGCCAATGGGTGGAGCAAAAGACCTCCCCCTAGCACAGCCAAGTGCAGACCCTTTCCAATCACCTGGTAATCACACATGTAGTCAAGCAATCCTCTAATGCAGCCCTGCTGGGTAAAGCAAGCTCAGATCTCACTAGGAAACCTTTGTGGACCTCCACAACTCCCCCTTCTTGATATAATAAAGGTCCCCCACAAGGCCCCTCAGATAGACTATGCCCCCAAGGNCCCTCAGATAGACTATGCCTGTCTTAGGTTGTCCTTCTTGAATAATCTTTCTTACCTGTCACAGACATACACTTTCCATTAAGCATACTCTAGCTTAGGTTGGAAGCTATCAAGAAGAAAGTTGCCCGTCTTTGGCTACCAGCCTCTGGCTGGAGGGGTACAAAGCTTAACTCAGCTCTGACCCAGGTCCCTACTAAAAGTTTGAAAACATCCACAGCTATCTCCATAGCTTCCACACCTCCCAGTAAAGGAGTAGATGATAATAAAGAGGGAATATTCTTTTTGTAATGAGTTTAAAATGACTACAGCAGTCTTAGCTGCACCAAGCCTTTTTCCAAATCAAAACTCTCTCCTAACAGATGTTCAATAAAATTTTCAAGAGACTATTTTGATTTCCAGGAGAAAACAGTCATTTCAAAACACTTCAAAGTATCCACTCAAGTAAACAAAAACCCATGCTAATTATAAAAGCACTTTTATCTATTTAAGTAGCTCATATATACATGTTTTCCTACCACAGCAGTAGAATTTCTGTACAAACTAAAGTGATTATGGGAGGCCTATCCCTTTGTGGGAAGCCTACTGCTTTCTAAACAGAAACAGAGGAGAAGTGGAAACTTTTAGGAAGAAGAGAGAAAAACTTCCCTAGTTATGACTATGACACACTTGCTTAAGTTTTCCAGGGGCCACTGAGACATAAAATTATATTTTAAGCTATCATAGAAAGTGTTCAAATATATCTGAAGGTAAAGAGTAATAAAAACAATTCTAGTATGAACATCACTATACACTTTTTACAAACTTACATTCACTTATTACATTCAACATTTACACTGTTTATAAACTTACATTCAACATATTTACAAGTAGCATGAATATCACTGTACATATTTACGCTTTTTACAAACTTATATTCTGAAGGAAACTCTATAGAACTACTTTATAAACTTTAGCAACTATCTAGGAGAGATTTCTTAAAAGAACTATTTACATTATTCCTCCAACAAGACAGAGAGTAATTTCTTTGGACTTCATTTGAAAAGTAGAAATAAGAATACTTCTCTTATAGTACTATTTATTAAATTAAAGGGTCTAGATCAAATACATAACATAATACATAAAACATTGCTCATATAACATTGTTCAGTAGATCATTAATCTCAATNATCTATAATTGATATTCTTTAGATTTTTCTGATGGAGCAAATAAAATGTTAGTTTCATACCAAGCTCAGGCAGCCAGCAAGCTTCATTTGGTGACTAAGGGTACAATTTTCCCAATTTTTGAAGGTGCTTTTTCAGACTGCCATGAGCTCTTTCAAAGATGCCTTGTCTTTGATAGATATTTATTAGCCCAATGTTTCTGACTAAGTTATTTGTTCACAGAAACTGCTACTGTCTAAAGGAGTCAAGAACATGGATGTTCTGGGCAGTGGTGGCACACACCTTTAATCCCAGCACTTGGGAGGCAGATGCAGGCAAATCTCTGTGACTTTGAGGCCAGCCTGGTCTACAGAGTGAGTTCTAGAACAAGCTCCAAAGCTACACAGAGAAACCCTGCCTCAAAAAACCAAAAACAAGAAATAGATATGTTATTTATTGTGAAACACATATTTATTTATCATGAAACACATCTTTTATTAGCTCACTCTGAGGAAGAACATTTTTATGATTTAGTATTTTCAGTTCATTCACTAGCTTCTCAACCCCTGATGCCATTTTACTAGTTGCTGTGATACACTCTGATCATGAGTCATTCAGCTCAACTGTAGTTGCAGCTTTTCAACCTTCAGTACTTGGCACATTTTTCCTATTCTCACCAACATCAGTGCATTCATTAGGCAAGCATTCTAATTTAGCATTGTTTTCTTATAGGGAACTTTCAAGTGAAGAGTCCTATTTTGTAAAACAGCTAGATTTTCTGGAGTTTGGTCCCCATCTACAAAGCAGTCACTCCTTTCTGAATACATGGTTTCTTGTCCCCCTATTAGGTTTGTAAAGGAATCACTCACTGCAGGCTGCTGTTCAAAAGNCAAAGAACTTCTCTGATTATCCTCATTTGTCCACTTTAGTATCTCATAGCATGACCCAAGGTTTTTATTTGCGTGTAAGTTTTTTCATACCTAAAGCAATTTCCCAGCATACGGACCACTTTCCCTTGCTTTCTTAAGGGTTTCAAAATGATTTGAGACACGTCATTAGCATCTTAATTGCCTCCTGACAGACATCACCTGTTTCTCNTTTTGGGGAAATAAAGCTAAGCTTTCTAGCAGCACTTGGGAAAAAGTGATGTTTTGAGCTGAAAAAGCAGAGTTTTCTTGGGCAGCACAGTACCAGCAATGTTTCCCTGGGGCTTTTTATTGCTCTGCTATGGGCAACATTTGAAAAAAAAAANTTTTTTTGTCCCAGTCTGTTTGCATTTTATTCCTGGCCTGCCTATACTGCCACACTGCTACAAACTACATTTCCNAACCTGCCTTTCTTATTAATACTGAAACCAAGCTTTTGCTTTTCTTCTGCCTCTCCAAGTCAGTGAAAGGAGTACTTGAAACAACAGCTTCTTCAGAAAAAAAATTTTTCCCCTGAAGATCTTCTTTGTCCTGGCTTGTCTCCTCCCCAGAGGCAGAGTCNCTCATGCCTTGGCTGTGGCTCAGCCCTCTACTAACTGCTTTCTCCATGCCAGTAGCTTTTCCTCAGGCCCCACACCATCTCTGTTGTGGCTCCACACTGGGGGGAAGCTGCCCCTGCTTGGCCTTCCACCTGCATTCTCTTGGGTGTCTCTCACTAGGCTCTAGCTGCAGGGGACTCTGGCTAGGGTCCGAAGTGTCCACTGTTTTTCTAATATTGGCTTGAAGGGGAGACAGGACTAGCAGAGCGGGTTTGCCATGTTCCAAGATGTGTTTTTTCCAGGATAATCACAGGTGACTTCCCCATTCTGATAGATGTTCCTTCCAGGTTAGTCTAATTTGTCCTTACAGAATTAAAAGAGATCTGAGAAGGAAAGACTAAAAAGCTATCAGTTTTTTAGAGANAAATTACTAAGTTTTCCCCAAGACTTGTATTTCTTATTCTCAGCTTGATNTCCAAGAGGAAACTAATTCTGATGATGTTTTCACACAGTGGCAATATTAGCAGAGCAGAGGGTTTTTGTCTTGCCTGCATCCACCTCAGGGAAAAAAANTTTTTCCCCTGCCACTCAGGGCTTAGATCTACGCTATCTGCAGGACAAAAGATTCCACTGGAATCTTTTTCCGCCCATTTTCTTTCATAGTGTTTTTTCTTTTTTTAATTAATTAATTAACTTATTAATTAATTAAACAGATCTTCCACTCCTTTTACATACCAACCTCAGATCCCCCTCTCCTCCCTCATAGTGTTTTTTCATGACTCAGGTTCTTCCCCAGGAGTCTGCATTCATAGTCCCAAGAACACAGTTCCTCTGTCTTGTTACTTTTCTATCTTACCTTAAGTTTTTTCTACACTATATTCCTATATTCTACCTTACCCTAAGTTTTTCTTACCCAATGTTGCTAATTCTACTATTATTCTTAATTTCTTCATACCCAATATTCCTATACCTAGTCCTATATTTTTACTTAATTTTAGAGATAGAAATTAAGAAAGGGAGAAAGAAAGAAACCTAGATAGAGATATTTGCTGCAGCCTCACTTTTTACTCCAGCATTTCTTTCAGCCACTTTACTTTCATTCCCGANAATAAAATACCTTCGCCTTTATTTTTAATTCATTACCAGGCATCCCCCTTTACACCTGTGACACCCCCTAACTCTCCTTTTGCCAAGTCCCCTGTCCATGTTCAGGTGCCATCTGTGGGGCAGCCGGTCCCCACTTTTCCCTAGGGTACTCTTGAGTAGAGAGGGATGAAAAATATTTAGATAGAAAGATAGAGGGGAGAGAAACAGAAACACAGGATAGCCTCAGTAGGGCCTGGATCAATATCTACTGGCCTCTCCTGTATCTTCTAAAGGACCTTTTATAGGAATGCCAAGAGATGGAACAAAAGACCTCCCCCTATAACAGCCAAGTACAGACCCTTCCAATCACCTAGTAACCATACACATAGTCAAGCAATCCTCTAATGCAGCCCTGCTGGGTAAAGCAATCTCAGATCTCACTAAGAAACCTTTGTGGGCCTCCACAGTTCCCTTACATTCTCAACCCACCCTGGTAACCTCATTGGGTGGTGCACTTTCAGCTCCAGGGATAAGCACTCATAAGTCTGCATGGTGTGGTGCTCAACAGATGGTCTTGTTTATGTGTCCACCCAGGGTACATTTATCTTCCATTCTAAAGATGAAATCAAAACTGGCTNGTAAAATGGAGTCTTTCAAGGGCAGAAAACAAAACAAAAATATTTTATACAAAATGGAGAAATGTAGAGCAGGACACAGGCTGACTTTAATGGGGTGAAANCTTCTCATGGGCAAAGGACACTTTAAAGCAAACAAAGAAATGATGGTGCAAGAGCTTTAGATTTTGGCCTGTTCCTGGGGTCCAAAGAGATACAGACAGGGAATTCACTGTGTATCTGGAGACTCTAATTACTATTCTAATACATTAAAAAACTCCCAAGAGGATGCAATTAGCAAGTGAAAGCACTATGTGTAAAGCTAGGCTGTCTGGATCAGCCTGTTCCCTATTCTGAAATGCAAATGCAGTACTAATTTTCTTGTGTCTCCAGTGAAGCTGTAAATGACTCGCTATGCAGTCACCATTAAAAGTCAAGCACACACTAACACCACACTCTGAAAATGTCTGTGAAAACCAAACCATATCTTGTAAATCTCTGTGGTTTGGTTTCCTATGATATATGTGCTTTGTGATTTTAACATAGAAAGCCTACTCTTCTTGTCCCAGAAATACAAAGGGGCAATCAAATGTTTGTGTGATGCTCCAGCATCTCTCTATTTCATTGATCTATTAATTCATTTGCAATTGGCTGTCAGCCTCCTTAATTCACTTCATCTTGTATGAACATCTTGCCACCCTATTTTAAATGCATCCATTTTGATTGGCTGCCCATCATGCTTAAATAATTCTCAAATATGTAACTATATATACATATAAAGCCTATGTTTTTATATAAATATTTGAGAGTAAATTGTAGGAAAGCATTCCTGGGAATTGAGAAGACACAAGTTGACACTGACTTTATTTCTTAACTTTCTTGTCTGCACACAGGATGTGTTTGAGAGGATCCCAAAGTGGTGTTCATCTGCCTCAAGTGTCTGGAGGCTTGTTGTATGCTTTTCCTCCTGGGTAACCCAGGGAGAGCCTTACCAAACAGAGAGCTGAGGTGCTGTTATATTGAGGAGCCATTGAATCCAGTTATCATGTAATGGCCATGGCCTCAAGCTCTAGATTTGACATCTGGTCTTACACGTGAAGATAAGGGAAGTAGTGGTTCCTCCTGACATACAGAAACTCTCTGCACACATTTCTAAGAAATGTTGGTTTTAGACTTTCGTTTATCCACTAGCAATCCATGTGTTTACCAGGTCAGAGTCCAGCCTGCCCTGAACCCAAACTGTCATTGTGGGGCTTGGAGCCACACATTGGACCTAACAGTGTGATGGTGCTAGCTAGCAAGACTGGTGACCCATATTCAATATCTGGGACCTACAGAAAAAAACGAGAGAACTGACTCCTTTAAGTTGTCCTCTGACCTCCATGTATATGCCATGGTGTGATTCCACAAATAAGTGTAAAAACCAAAACCAAAGGGGAAGAAAACCACATTTGATCAAAGCTGCATGTTCCGTATAAGATAGTGCATGGCATGCCACCGTGGCTCCACTGAGCTGTCTAGAATTTCCTTCTGAGTGTGTTTCTCACTAAGACATGCTTCAAGGATTGCTCCCTAATGGGAAGCAGAGGGGAGTAGTGCTCTTTGTAGGCTGCACACATCTCCGGAGTCATACCATTAAACACAAATCTAGGTGGTACTGTGAAGGGAATTTGCAAAGTAAATTTACTGATCATCTCCCTAGAATGGCCCCAAAAGAGATGGTGTGGGTGACCATGACTCCATCAGTTAGAAAGTCTATGAATTAAAGTTTAGATTTCTCTGATTCAAATAACAGTGAAGGGTGATGCTGTTCTTTCCTTCAGCATCTTCCTTGCATTTTTGTCTGTGGCCATGTTCAGTTCATGCTTGTCAGTCACAGTCCCTCCCTGAACTTAATTGTTGCTTTTTTTAACCCCATGGGTGTAGAGATTAACCCTGAGGGTATAGACATTAATACCTGTAACAAGTGTGCTTATGTAACACATTCCTTTCATTTTATCTAGTGTGTGTTGACAAAAGCATATATATGACACATTGCTTCATTGTGTTGAGGAGGCATGAGTGCATTCATCCTGCTTCATGATTGTGCATGTCATGTGACTAGCTGCTTCTAGCTCCTGCTGCCTTGACTTCCCCATCACGATGGACTATACCCTTGAACTGTGAACCAGAAGAAGACACCTTTCCCTTAAGTTGCTCTTGTCTGGGTTGTTTTATTTTTTAATCAGCAATAGGACTTGCATTATGTGATTGACAGGTCCATGACAAGTTCCAGGGTCCTTTATCTTATAAGAGGAACAAAGATGATTCTCATTGCATATTGGGGACTCTTAAAGCCTAGAAATATAAACAGTTATGGGACTTTAAACTCCAAGAAGATCCTGTCTCTAGTCAAAATACCAAACACAGGGAATCTTAATGATATGGACTCATTTCCCTGAATTGCGGCATGGCCCTGGGTGAGGGCATTAGCAGTTTTGCCATCANAGAACAAAAGAAAGTCACAGATCAGTACATTCGATATTGTCTGCTTTTAGGATCTGAACTCACCTTGGAGAAGTTTTTAATTTTTCCTAACTGATTTGGAAAGTCTCATGCTGATGTGCTGTGGCATCAACCCATGGGCTGCAATCCTGTCTGAATAACAAAGAGAAAGCCAGCTGAGCACCAGCATTCCTTGCTCTCTGCCTCCTCTGGCTACAGATACAATGGGATAAGCCCCTCCCACTGCTGCCACTAGGCCTCCCCCTCCAATATAAACTGAAAGTTTTCAGAGGCAGACTCAAGGCAATCACTAAAATGGATTGTGAGAACAGTTAGGAGTTTAATAAAAGAGTTATTGACACCATGGACAGACAGACAGATAGCAAACCACACTGCAGAAGCGCTAAGGAGAGTTCAAGTCCAACACCAGAGACAGACAGCATGGTGAGAGTTCTGAGGAGAGGAATCAGGGCCTCCAAGGCAGAGGCTGGCTCCCTTCTTATCTTTGATTCCAAGACAGGATTCAGGACAGAGGTATGGAGAAGGCAGTGTGGCCAGCACACCTTCTTTGATATAAACCTCACATTCTAAGATAAAAACTGTAGTTCTTCGGTATCTATTGGCAAGAGATTTCCAGACAGCCTAGTGATATCTGTGACAGGAGACAGTCAATGGCAGCAGTTGGCTGTGGATTCTTATTTTACAGACTGTGCCCTCAATGTGAGCCAAAAGGAACTGTACTCATCCCGCTGCTCTCAGGTTTTTGTCACACTAATGAGAAAAGTGATTGGGATACACTTCCCAAAATATAAAGGGGACCATCTGTGGGCAGCTGCAGCAAGGTGGGGCACTTCACATTTATAGGTGTTAGATGGACAGCATCCTTAGCTTCAGGAGCACAGAGGGTGCCATTCTCTGATTCTGAGATATGTTCTTTGAGGGTTTTTTCATCAGTAGGAGATGTTGGCTCAGACATCAAGGCTGAAAGTCAGCTAGTGTCTTAGTCACAGTTCTATTGCTGTGAAGAGACACCATGACCAAGGCAACTCTTATCAACGAATGCATTTAATTAGNAGCTCCCTTACAGTTTCAGAGGTTTAATCCCTTATTATCATGGAGAGAAGCATGACAGCACACAGGCAGGTGTTGGAGCAGTAGGTGATTGCTACATCCTGATACC
>LZPO01028147.1:36024-46444 GCA_001675575.1 Neotoma lepida | reverse complement strand
GAACTCTTGGGCTCAAGCAATTCTCCTGATCCATCCTTCCTAGTAGCTAAGAGTATGAGTGTGTGCCAGCAGGCCAGCTTCATGTTGGAATGGAACACTGGGAAGCAGTGATGTGTACAAGGAGGGCTCTTGATTCAGGTGGATATAAACTGGGGTCTTTGTTCTGTTTTCTGAGGGTCCCACTCCAGCTGTGTTGCTTGTCTTCCATCTCTTCATCTCATGATGGGTATGAGTCAGGTGTATCCACCTAACAAAGAAGCTGGAAATATAAGTGGGGTGCAGTATAAACATTAGTATGTGCTCCTCAGTTTATGATAAGGAACTGGAGGGATGGCTCAGTGGTAAGAGCCCTTGTTACTCTTCTAAAGGACATGGATTCAGTGCCGAGTACCCACACCAGACAGTTTGCAACTGTCTATAACTCTAGTTCCAGGGGATCTGATGCCCTTTTCTGGCCTCCATGAGCACCTGTATGCATGTGGTACACATACATATGATTAATCTCTCTCTCTCTCTGTCTCTCTGTCTCTGTCTCTGTCTCTCTCTCTCTCACACACACACAAAAATAAACAATGTTTTTAAAAGGTGCATTATACATTCCTAATCTGCTAAACATGGTAGCTTGGCAAGGCAGTATGCTGCCCTTGACAAAGATCTTTTGAAAACACTATATTGGATATTGCTAGTCCAGGAAAAGTCATGATCCTAGTTCTGAAACATAATTTCCATTGAATGTGCATTGCTTTTTATGTCACTGTAACATGAAAAAACCTGTTAAGTTGGGGACCATCTCATTGGGATTGGGTGGGGTTCAGCAGATCTGGAGAGAGCACAGTTTGGACTTCTCCTTATCAGAGTCTATGGGTCAGGAGGGATGCTACTGTGCTGTTTGTCTTTCTTCCTCTTCCTGCTTACAGGCATGTTTCCTGATTGTGATACACACTCAGAAAAATGAGCTTAAGCACTTTGCAAGGGCCTAGTTACATGTATGTTAGCATTTCATTGTCCAAATGAGCTGGCTAGTTTTATGTCAACTTGACACAAGCTAGAGTTCTCTGAAAGGAGAGAAACTCNGTTGAGAAAATGCCTCCATAAAGCCTAGCTGTAAGGCATTTATCTTAATTAGTAATTGATGGGGGAGGGTGCAGCCCACTGTGGGTGGTGCCATCCCCGGGCTGGTGGTCCTGGGTTCTATAAGAAAGCAGGCTGAGCAAGTTAGGAGGAGCAAAGCCAGTAAGCAGCACCCCTCCATGGCCTCTGCATCAGCTCCTGCCTCCAGGTTCCTGCCCTGTTTGAGTTCTTGTCCTGGCTTCCTTCAATGTGGAAGTGTAAGGCAAATAAACCATGTCCTCCCCAACTTGCTTTTGGTTCTGGTGTTTTATCACAGCCATTGTAACCCTAAGACACTAAAGCAAGTCATGTGATCAAATTAAAAACTGGGTCAAGGAAATATATTCTGATGCTTTAGGGTAAAGAGCTCTAGTCACGCGTCAGAGAGAAGGGACACAGACAGGCCTGAAGAAGAGGGAATTGCTGTGATCTACCAGCAAGTGTGAACGGCAACTGCAGATGTGCGATAAGAACAAAATGGTGTAACATTTTAAATAGTCAATAAATGTTACCTCCAAGAATGGGGGCTCATTGTCTTATATTTTTACACCTTTTGTCCCAACGCTCTTAACAGTTCTTGGCATAGAATAAATACTTGAGGGTTTAAAAATTTTAAAAATGTATTATTAGCCCCATGGATAACCCTCCTAATGTACTCCCTGCTGTATGTGCCACATCTGACTTTTTTTTTTCCTCTGACACTTTGACTAAAATCCCACTGGACATTTGTCATATTCTGTCATATTCCATTGTTTCTCTATCCTCTTGTCTGCTGAACGAGAGCTGTCGGAGAGATGAGCTATGATGTTCTTTTCTTGTAATCTCTATGGCCACAGCAAACACCATGTTTGTAAGAGGAAATAAAATGGCACTCACTCTACATGCTGGCAAAATGGCTCAGAGGGCAAAGGCACCTTTGATTAAGCCTTTAGTTCAGTCCCTGGCACCCACGTAGTGGAAGGAGAGAACCCACAAGTTGTCTTCTGATGTCTGGATCCAGGCTATGGCATGCATGTACCCCCACCCCCCAGCACATTCAAAATAAATAAATGACTCTCTTGATTTTTATATCTTTTTCCCATTCCTAGTATTGACCGTTATTATGGTTTGGGTCTTATAGGTCCCTAGAAGCTCGTGTGTTGAAGGCTTGGTCCACAGCTGATGGCACTACAGGGGATAGTGGAAACTTAGGAATGGGCTCTAGTCAGAAGAAGTAAGTCAATGGAGGCATGTCTGCAGGGATAACGGTACCCTGCATCCTCTTCCTTCACTCTCCCTTGCCACTCCTCCTCACTCATCTCCTTTCTGGCTGAAAGGGGGTGAGCAGCTTTGCTCTGTCATGTACTCCTCCCCCAATGCCTCACCACAGACACAAAGGCAAAGGACAAAGTGACAGTGACATGAGACCCTGAAACCATGAACCCAAATCAACCTTTCCTCCCTTTAAGTTGCCTATTGCATGCATTTTGTCAGAGTGGTGCAAAACCACTAACATAGCCAACATACTTACAACATACAGAACATACTTAGAAAGGCTGTTTTCATGTCCTCATCTCCTATTTCTGTCACCTCTGTGATTTCTGGATCCTTTTCTATTGCCTGGTGTTTCTGGTGGCTTCAGGTCATACTTTCCTGCTTCCTTGCATGTCTGGTAAGTTTTGATTGGATGGTAGGTAGTTTCACTTTTATGTATTGGTGGCTAAATTACTTTGTATTCCTTTAAGTAGGATTTCATCTTCCTGTGCAGTAAGTTGATACTTTTAAGGTTTGCTGTGAACTTCTGTTAGGCCTACTCTGAAACAGCTTTGTTAATTCTGTGTGCCTCTGAGGCTCTTACCTAGTGTCACACACATCAAGAGTTCTTTCAGCCCTGCTGGGAACACATACTGCACCTCTGTTAAAGCCCTGGAATTTGGTCTGTGCACTTTTTGCTGATAGCTCTTTCTCCTTTGTTATGGATTTCCTCCTCACATGTATGGATCGGTAAATGCCAAAGAGTCAGGACTTGCTGGGGAGCTTTGTCCTAGCCTCCATAGGTTCTACTTTCCATGGCTTTGGTGAATCTTGCCCTCTATCTGCCCTTCCTCAGCAACAGGCTGCAGCATCTGTCAGGCTCTCCCACCTCAGTGACAGCAGTCCTCAGTTGCCTGTTGTCCAAAGTCTGAACAATTGTATTTCCTAGTGACATGAGGCAGGAGAATAAGTCTGCACCTGGTGGTTCTGACTCTCACTGTTGCTCTGTGTGTAGGTGTTACAAGCTTGTCAGAGAGCCCTGCTTCCATCTCCTCAAGTCTGTGACACCACCAGTTTTATGTGGTTGTTACTTTCTAGGTCTGAGTTTGTCAAGTTCAATACTATGTCCCAGGAATCACATGCAGACGTATCTTCTTCCAACCACAGGTTCACCTGAAGGATCCCCGGGGAACAACATACCTAACGATTTTATAACTTGCAATCTAAAGGAAGGAAGGATCACTGAAGGGATCTGTATGCAGCAGGAATGGCTTTTTTCTCCTGAGAGCTTGGTGAAGGAAGCATCATTGATGGGCATCCTGGAAATGGCATCTCTATGCTTTTCTAACTTGCTTTGTGGCAACAATAGTTACTAGTCTCTGAAGTTTATACCCAGGAAATATGCCATTAGTATTAAGGAAAAAATGGCTTACTTGCATATTCTGGAAACAAACCTTCTCCTAATAAGAACCAGTAGATACAGTCATTGCTGTAAATCTGAACAGGAATCTTGCCACCAGTAAGCAAAACTCGAGCAAAGTCAAGGAGCTATGGAGTAGTTAAACAGAAACCCAAACCTGTCTTTAACAAACAGCTTGGTGGGCCTTCTATGTCTTTAATTAATTGGATAGTTAATTCTTTGTTCTGCATTCAAAAAATTTGCACATTTTATTTGTTGTCATTGGAGAAACATTAGGCATTTCTGATAAGCAATAAGGAAGGTGTCATTACACAGGGATGTGCTTGTCATCTTGTCGTCCATTCATGCTTACATCTTCTCTTGGGTCCTTCTCTGGGTCCTTATTCACATGTATATTCCCACCTAGCTTTTTAAACAAGCTGAGATTGCATTTTAAGTGATTGAAGACCATTTTTTACTCATAGCATCACATTACAAATATCTTTCCATATTGATAAACAAAGCTATATGAATTAAAATTAATGCACAGTATTCCATATGTGAATCTGTCTTCTGTTACTAGACTATTATGAATGTTATGTGCTCTATCCAAGCAAAGCAATGATGGACACACAATCATATCCATCTTGTTGTACTTTTCTAACTATTCTTTAGGACACTGTAATCTCATCTCTCTGTCTGTTTCCAGAGAAAGGTCCATTCTTAAGGCATGCTTCTTCTGGAATAGGTTCTGAGTTAATGTCATGATAAAACTCTCTTATTTGGCAAGAGTTGGAAAGGAGGTTTGTGAGAATCAAATGCTAGGAAAAGGAAAAATTCCCTTTGTCTAAGGATGCTAATGATGTAATTTATACAACACACATATGTATTTATATGTGCATATGCATGTATATTATATACATCAACCCATGTATCTATGTATCTGTATGTATGTGTGTATGTATATATGTATGTATGTATGAATGTATCTATCTATGTATCTATATATCTATATATCCATCCATCCATCCATCCATCCATCCATCCATCCATCCATCCATCTACCTACCTACCTACCTAGCTATTATTCAAAACGGGGCTTTCAACTTTGCCCTTAGCTTTTGATGAAAGCAACACACATGTTTTTCTAAAAATGGAAAAGGTAACAGTCACCCATGATATTTTTTATCACCGTATAACTAATTACTACAAGCATAGCTTAAAGCAGTGAAAACTTACTCTCTCACAGTTTCTGCAAGTCAGCACAGCCTCACCTTAGCGGTGCCCTCCAGTCAGATATCCTGATTTCTTCCAAGCCTGCAGGGATACTCTGATTTCCTTTATCTTCAACCTCTAAACCTCTTTCAGAACTCACCCGATGGGGTGAAGCCCACCAGAATAGTCTTATATTTGAACAGCTCACCTCATCGGGGGTCTTAATGACACAATTTCTTTTGCAATATAATACATATAATATAGAAAAAGGCAAAATGGAACCATAGGAGTGACACACATTTATTTGTAGCTCCTGCCCACACTTCTCAGAGATTTGACACTGCATATGCAGAGGAATGGGAATCAAAGGGGCCATCTTAGAATTCTGTCTACTATGGTCCTAATTTCACTGAAAAAAAAAAGTGATTCTTGGTAGTTTTGCTTATGTTCCAGATTTTTGTCAGTCACATATTTTCATAGCTCTTTAAAAGACAGTTGAAATAACAGTGCTCAAGAGCACTGGATCTTCTATTTCCATCATAGTCACTTGGCTATGTATCAGTGCAAAATACTGATAAACCTCATTTGAAAATTTTAGTTGATTCTTGTTATTGACTGTATATGTCCCTGAAATTCATGTTGAGGCCCCCAAGTCCCAATGTGGTGGCATTAGGAAATGAGTCCTTTAAGGAGGTGATTAGACTTGAATGGGGTAGTAAAGATAGAGCCCTTGCGATTGGATTAGTGTGTTGATAAGGAAAAGGAGAGACACCCTTGTTTCCCCCTCTACCAAGAATGTGGCCATCTACCAGGCAGGAGAGAGGTTCTGCTAAGACATAAACTTTGGCACCTTGATCTTGGGTTTCTCAGTCTTCAAAACTGAGAAATGAATAGCCATGGTTTAAGTCACCCACTCAGTGTTACTTCATTAGAGCAACCTGGGATCATCGTAATTCTGCCTACTTTCTAATTCAGCTATTGCTGTTGTCTGGATTTTGATTTTTTTTCCACTTGATTTCTTTGTCATCAATGCCTGGTCGCAGATGTCAGGGAACATAGGGAAAGTGAGTTTCTGTTCTCTTTCACCCCGTTTCTTTTGTAAGGGAGAGCTGAAGTACTAGGCAAGCTGAAGGATGGCTTCCCAGAACCGGGCTTGCTTTCACTGATGAAATATTTATGCTGACACGTTGCCTAGCAATGGTCACCAGAGCTGCCTGCATATGCAAGAGGGGAAACTCAAGGGGGCATTTCCCTCGGAAACACAGCAAAGAGAAAGCCCAGCTTAATGAACACAGCTCCTGCCTCCTTGATGAAATTCCTCCCAGTTTCAGGCAAAGAAAATGTTTCTTAGGGGGAATGATTGTGTTGGCTAGAATAATTTAGCAGCTGGTATGAGAGTGGCATAGGAGGGAGACCTTAGAGAGGTAAAAGCAGACAGAGTGTTGGGAAGCACTTAGCCCCCGTGTAGCTAAATGTTTTATGTTGTCACTGTCCACTGGTGTGCACCTGAGAGTTCTGTCCTCCCACCTACCCTCTCCCCTACTGTGGCTGTCACACTCTGGGTCCCATAAAATCATCTGGACTTCAAGTCATCAGACTTCTTGGGCCGAGGCCCATGAATTCAGGAACTATTCAGGTTGCCTGGCATTTGGGCACTCCAAAAAGAGAGACTGAAATGCATTGTTTTGATAGAATTCTGTTATGAGGAGTATTCAGAGATGCCAAGTGCCTACCCAGAAGTGATTCTTCTCTTCCTAGATGTTAGCCTCAGACTACTAGATGCCTAAACTGAAAGGAATCTTTGAAATCATTGTGACAGAGTCCCCCCTATTTCTCCCCGTCTGCATTTTTTTTTATCTTTTATTGAATGCTGGAGATAGAACTTAGGGGCTTGAACATGCTAGGCAACTGCCACATCTCTAAGCTACACCCCCAGTTCCCTCTCTGCATTTTTAATCACTAAAGACATTTCTTCTCTCCACAAGGTGAGGAGAGAGGATATCTCAAACCAAAGTAAATCACTAAGAAGGGGCCCTGAGCACAGCCTATTCTCCATATCCACAAGTTGTATTTCAGTAAAATGCAAATACATATTCAGAAGAGTGTCATGTCTCTATTGAGTTTAAACAGACTTTTAAAAGTTATTGTCCCCCAAACAATGTAACATGACAGCTCTAGACACAGTGTTTATGTTGTCTGGGGTATTATGGGTAATCAGATAATATGTAAAGCATATAGGAGGTGACCCAGGTTATATGCAAATGCTTTGCTGTTATGTACAAGGCACTTGAGCACCTGTTGATTTTACATTTGGGAGGAGTGTTCTAAAACCAATTCCTTAAAGATACCAGTAAAAATTCTACTAAGAAGCTGGGTAACCACCTTGGACAATGATCAAAGGTGTGGCTCACTTTGTGACAGCACAGCCATCTTAAGGAACTTAACAAGGTTCAACAGCTCAACTTAGAGATTCCATTTAGTTGGTCTGGGTTGGGGCTGAAGCAGGGTTCTAATTGATATATGAGATAAGAGATTGTGAAGGGTTTCTCACACTGAGAGCCACTGGGTGGGGACCTTCTATAGAGTGCTCTATTCCTGTTCCACCCATAAAACCATAAGCACCTGTGGCCAGCAGGCTATGCTACGGGCATGGTGCTGCTCTCCTGGGACTCTCAGCATCTCTTAACTCTGAACAGGAGTGACAGCCTGAGCAGCTACTTTCTGTGAGCCGTGACAGACACTCCTGTGGATGGGGGAGTGCCCTGCAATCAATGTGAGGTCTCCTCCCCAGACCTCAGGGCAGAAGACAATTTCAATAGGATAAATTGCTTGTCACTGGACCCATAGAATAAAGCTTGAGTCCCTTCTGCCTTCTTTCATCTGGATGAGAATTCTAAAAATACCTCTGTGTGCAGTCTTCCTTTCTGGCTTAACAGTCTTGGAGTCTGTTTCCTGCTTTTTAACCAAGAGGAATCCTTCTCAGCTCAAAGATTCACATTCAAGAGATCTGTAGCCTTCCCCAAGTGAGTGGAGAGCTGGTAGGTATTGTGTTTACTACAAGAGTGGGTGCTCAGCCAGCAGGTGGGAAATACTTGTGATATACACCAGAGAACCTTGCTCTATTTGCTATCTGGGCTGCTGCAGAGAGGGACCATCCCTACATTTTAGTTTCTCATCAGACCTGCAGAGAACATTATGTGTTGTAGCTGTTGGGAACACTCTGCTAAGGCTGAGAGACTTATTTATTGGTCTAAATCTTTTGAGCATGTGTTGTGTAGAAGAATAAGACCCATTGCAGGAGGGTTTATACTATATACTATATTCAGTGAATCTGCATATAAAATGGATTGTATGATCTATTTATACATACCATCTACTAGTCAGTGCTGCATCTCTATCTATCTATCTATCTATCTATCTATCTATCTATCTATCTATCTATCTACCTATCTATCTACCTATCTAGTCTCTATCATCTACCAACTATATTTATCTATCATCGATCTATCAATTATCTATCTTCATCATCATTATCTGTTAATAAAATGGAAGAAATCCATCAATGTACTGAAATCAACAGCTGTGGGTGCTAGTAGAATTACGGACAAACTTTAAACTCTTTATGTTTTCTGTATTTGCCAAACAACCTTTAGTGGTTACTGACTTCTCTTGTTCCTCTGAAAAGATGACAAAAGCAACTGAAGGAAAGGAGGGTTTATTTTGGGTCGCAGTTCAAGCTACAATCCATCATGGTAGGGACAGCATGGCAGTCAGGAGTGGGAGCATCAGCTGTTCATATTGCATCTACAGTCAGGAAGCAGAGAGAAATGGAGACCAACACTCAGCTCATTTTCTTCTCTTTGTACAGTTCTGGACCCTCCCCCATGGAATGATGCCAACCACTTTCGGGGGGGTCTTCTCTCCTTAGTTAAATATTTCCGGAAACATCTTCATAGACACACCCAGAGGCGTGTTTCCACGATGGTTGTAAATCCAGTCAAGTTGACAAAGAAGATGAAATACCACACAAGCCACAAGCAGCTTGCACTACAATAGTATACTTTGAAAAAAAAATCTGTTGTCTCATATTAAACAGCCCTTAGTTATGAGTGAAAATTCTGAGTGAAACATTACTAGAATTTTAAAACTTTTAAATGCTATTTTAACCTCAGCAGGGTAATACAGTTAGTAACTCCTGACAGTGACAGGTATTACACTTTGTAAAGTAGGTAAAAGTGCTTTGAATTACAGGGATCAGTTCTGCAAACAGCTGAATAAACCAGTTAAAATTTGTTCCAACTTGAGCTGGCATTTTCATTTCTGAGAAAACACCTCAGATAAGGGTTACATGCAGGAAACAGCTCCACACGGAAGTCTTCGCAGAGGCATTACCTACGATGTAAAACATGGGCTCTTTCCCTGGCTCTCTCTCTGCTCCTGTTTCTCTTTCACCGTTTGCTTTCTGCAGCCCTTTCCCACTTCCTCTATTTTTCCACCTCCCTGCTCTGTTCTTTTTACTTCTTCCCTCTTCTTTCTGTTATTTTTCTTATTCTCTGTGGCTTTTTTCTCATCTTCCATCCTTGTACGGTTTTGGGGTATGTGTGTGTGTGAGAGAGAGAGAGAGAAGGGGGATATGAGAGAGAGAGAGAGAGAGAGAGAGAGAGAGAGAGAGAGAGAGAGAGAGAGAGAACCATATATCCCAGGCTAGCCTTGGACGTATGTAGCCTAGGCTGCTCTCAAATTCATGGGACTCTTCATTCTTCTGTCTAAGTACTAGGATTGTGACCAGTGTCAGCTGCCCTGCTAACTCTNTCTTTCCTNCTTTGTATCTTGCAGTCTCTGTCTGCCTTTTGCATGCTCACCATCCTCTGTTTCCTTGCTCCTATTTCTCCATTTCTGTATCTTTCCCCTTCTGCTTTCCAACCCCATCTTCTGCTCTATGTGCCTCTTGCTATTCCTCCTTCTCCTTTTTGATGTCTGACTCATGTTCTCCTGCCCGTGTTTCCTGGCTCTTGTTTGCCCTCATTGCTTGGAAGAGCCCAGCCAAAGCCAGGTATGACTGGACTATTATAGCATGTTTATGACAAGGACTCAGCTTGGTATGGCCAAGTCAACTCTGCCTTTCCACAGTATTTCCTCCCACAAGTCTCCTGAAAAGCAGCAAGTCAGCTCAGATGGTGGAAGGTCCCATGCTCTGCCAACATCACAGATATCATGCACGTCCTGGACTTTCCCATCCAGAAAACAGAACTGGGTAGCACCTGCTTTGTCTCCAGTGGAGGCAGCACCTAGCCTGATAATCATGTGCCTGAAGAGTCTCTAATGTGTGGACCTCAACTTATACCTGTAGGAATGTTTAAAATAGACCATCCAAAGGAAGAAGAGGGCAGTGGTGCATGCCTTTAGTCCCAGCACTTGGGAGGCAGAAGCAGGTGGATCTCTGTGAGTTCGAGGCCAGCCTGG
>LZPO01028146.1:35719-46490 GCA_001675575.1 Neotoma lepida | reverse complement strand
ATGTAAGAGCTAGCTAGCGAGAAGCCTGCCAGGGCCATAGTTTAAAAATGATATAAGCCTCTGTGTGTTTACTTGGGTCTAAGCGCCGTGGGAGCCGGGCGAGATCGGGACCAGACAAACTTTTGTCTACACATAGATTAGTGCCTTATCCAATCATCATCAGAGAGGTTTCCTACAGCAGCAGATGGGAACAGATACAGATACCCACAGGCAGACATTATGTGAAGAGAGAGTCTATATTGGAAGTATCCATTAAATCTCTCCCCTCAGAGCTCAGGGAACTCTTTGGAAGAGGAGGCAGAAAAATTGTAAGAGTCAGAGAGGATGGAGGACACCAGGAGAATGTAGCCCTCTTGATCAATTAAGCAAGGTGCATATGAGTTCACAGAGACAGAAGCAACAAGCATAGGACCTACATAGGTCTGTACCAGGTCCTCTGTGTAGTTATTATAGCTATTAGCTGAGTATTTCTATGGGACCCTTGACTGTGAGAATGAGTGGGTCTCTGACTCTTGTGCCTGCTCTTGGATTCTTTTTCTCCTGTTGGGTGCCTCATTCAACTTTGATATGAAAGTTTTTGCTTTATCTTATTATATTTTATTTTGTCATGTTTGGTTGTTATCTCTTAGAAGCCTGTTCTTTTGTAATAAGAGATGCAAAGGGAGTGGATCTGGAGGGGTGGAGAGGTAGGGAAGAGCTGGGAAGAGTAGAGGGAGGGAAAACAATAATCAGGAGAAAAGAATCTATTTTCAATAAAAAGAAAGAAAGAAACAATAAAAGCATATTTTTTCATACAATATATTCTGATCATGGTTCCCCTCATTCCTCTCCTACCAGATCTTCCTTACCTCCTCACCCATTCTACTCCACACCTTCTCTCTCTCTCTCTCTCTCTCTTTAGAAAACAAACAGACAAATAAAGTGGACCAGCATAAAACAAAACAAATACAGAGAAAAAAAAGCACAAAACACATGCACACATAGACACTCCCTCCCAAAAACCCATAAAAACACAAAGTCAGAACTTATATATAAGCAAAAGACCAGCAAGATTTGAAAAAATGCCCAGACAAAGCATTATGAAACAAATGAACAATCTTCAAAACTACCATTAAGTTGGTTTTGTGTTGGTTATCTAAGACTGGACATAGGGCCTGCCCTTAAGTGTGGTTTGTATACCTAGTGAGACTGCATTGGAGAAAAGTAGTATTTCCTTTGCAAGCAGTTGACACTGTAGATAGCTTCTAGGTTAGAGATGGGAGCTCCTGTCTGCTTCCACTCTCAGCACTGAGACTCCTCTTGCTTGAACTTGTGCAGGCCATGTGCATGTCACCAGTCTTTGTGAGTTCATACATGTGTCAGTCCTGTTGTGTCTGGAAGGAACTGTTTCCTTGATGTCTTCCATTCCCACTGGCTCCAGTTCCCTCTTATGGCTACTGTTGTGGTCTGTAATATCACCAATGGGCTCCTATGCCTGAGCACTCAGTTCCTAGAGATGAGCTCTAGTGGAAGAAATGAGTCACTGAGGGGATTCACATAATAGTTTGGTCCTACTTCCAGTGTGAGATCTCTGTTTCTTGGTTGGACACAAGTAGCAAGCTGCCATACACTCACACCATCAAGGAAAAGACTGCATCCCTTGCCATGGTGAATCTAATCTTCCAAAGATCAAACCAAAATAACTCTTCCCTCCCTTGTTCTTGTTAGGTACTTCAGCCACAGTGATGATGAAAGTGACTGACACAGACTGAATCAGTGGCTCACAGTCGAATGCTGGATCTCACAGTACTTTTACTTTTGGGTGTTTGAAGAACTCTCATNCCATTTTTAAATATGGTTGCATTAATTTGCATTCTCACCCACAACTTACAAAACCTCTTTTCTTCCTCCATATATGATACATGTTTTTGTGATGACAGCCATTCTAACAGGTTAGAGAACAAGCTCATTGTGATTTTAATCTGNGATTCCCCTGGTGATTAAAGGTTTTAAGGACTTTCATATACACATGGCTATTTGTATCTGGGGAGAGAATATCGAATAAATGACTCTGAGAANTCTAGGCATCCACATTCAGAAGAAAGAATAATAAAATATATAAAACACATTTAAATATTCTAATGGACCTTGTAACTCACCATAGTAACATGGTTGCAGCTCACTCTGTGATTATTAAAGGATTATTTTTGCTTTCCCCAGCTCCCATGTTGGAGCTACAAACTCTCATACCTCAGAGTGAGTGTTTTGGAGACAGAGTCCTGAGAAAGGTAAATTGAGGTATTTGTGGGTCATATTTACTAAGGCCCTGTCCTACTAAGAAGAGAGTAGGACAGACAGACAGACAGAAATGCACACACACACACACACACACACACACATGCACACTCACTCAAACTCACAAGAAGAACACACCATCAATTCCTGTCGAGGGTGTAGAAGAAACCTAACCTGCAGCTGACAGGCAATGAGGAAAAGAAGATGAAGTTCTGGTAGCCCTGTCTGTGGCAGTTAGTCCAATTAGCCTGAGTTACATAGTGGGTTAGGCAGTCAGCATATGAAGCAGAGCAACCTAGAGAGGGCCCTGCTTCCAGTGCCACCTCTGAGCAGCACAGCCTTTGTCCTGAAGCAAGGGGATTGAAGGGTACTTAATGTGTGGGAAGAGTTGTATGTGGAGTGGCCATGCCTACCCTGTTAGGAAGTACTTGATGCAGTATGACGGAATGTCCTGCTTTCATTTGGTTTTTTTGGATTTCTCTAACCTAATAAAGGCAAACTTTATTTTGAGAAGCTTTCAGAAAAATCTTCAAACACTCGATACGTAATTCAAGGACACTGTAAAAGCAGTGCTTGTTGGTCCACTAAACAGAAGAGAAAGTATTGGTATAAGTCAATCAGGGCTCTAACAAATTAAACCAGAGACCAAACNAGACTAATTGTCAGGTAAGACATTATGTAGTTTGACTGAAAAAGAACTATTGGACCAAAGGAGGTAAAATGAAAATGACTTTTGGAAGATGTCAAAGCCAAGCCATTGTTACAGTTTATGATATACTTGTGAACTCCCCTCCCCTCTTTGAGCTCTCTCCACAGACCTATGTTGACACAAGGTTCCTCACACTGTATGTTCTGACTAAATCAGGTGGAGGAATCAATACAGAAATGGCTTCAAGATTATGAAAGGATGCTCAGAAAAATGATACTGACTATGATAGGAAATGAGTTTTGAAATTGGGAGCACCAGGGGAATGTGCATAATTCAGTGAGAGAATTAGGCTGAAAAAGCCACTGCAAAGTTGATTTACTCACTATTCAGTGCCAGGTCCAAATGTAACTGCAGTGGAGAAATTAGCATCCGATTATTGCATAGCAGTTTTGAAAACCTGAGCCTTGGCCAATTTGTTTTCCTAAATCTATGTAACATTAGCTAACGTGGCTGAGGCTGTAATATTTTTCAGTCTCTGACTGGTGCCAAAATCTTTTAGCTAAAGAGTAAAAACTGTGTTCATACAGTTGCGTGTGTACTCCATCTCTAATATGCCAGATATTTCACTGGTTGTTTTTATTTTTTATTTTACATTTTTTCGTTTGTTTTATGAGTCATAGTTTGACACAAGTTTTGTGTGGAAACCCTGTGGTCTATAGGCTTTTGTGGGTGAACTTCAGAGAGCAGCAATTCCATCATTGGCTGCCTGTTAGTGCCTGGCCTCTCCCACAGTGTCCCTGACGTAAGACTTAAGCCATCACAAAGGCATGCCCCAACATCTGGCACTTTTGCACCCCCTGGCTTCCTTAATGTGTTCTGCAGGACACAGGACAGAAGTCCTGTGAAGTTGGTAGGAGGAAAGATTGACAGGAGGATCAGAGGCCAAACTAGGAGGTAAGTCAGAAACAGCTCAGAGTGGCCCCCAGAGAACTGGAGCAATCCCACAGGGGAGTTCTGGGGACCCCATAGGTCAGGAATGAGCAAGCTGGCCTGCCTTGGCAAGGGTAGCCTGAGAAGGGGACACAAACACCTAACACTGCTCTCCTGGAAGATACAATAGCATCCTGGCCAAGGAGTGAAGCAAAACTGTGGACCCCCACAAGAGCAGAACATGACCCAATTTTTTTTTTGTCTTCATCAGTTATGTTTCCATTTTCCTGAAAAGTAGTCCATTTCCCTTCATCTGCAGTAAATTTCTTTCTTGCATTATACCACAGAGGAAGGGGAGACTTAGGGACCCCAGTTATAACCCCAGCCAAGCCACATTGTCTCTGTGCCCATACCCCAAACCCAGAGACTCCAGTGGCTGTTGCTTCAAGGCCAAGCACAGAGATAAATGGTCCTATTGAAGTTGTTTCTGTACTCACGGACAAAAGCAGAGATCCANTTCCAAACCAGAAGGGACACATGCGTTCTAGGACCAATAGAAGAGAGAAAGAGTCACTAGGCAGGATACGTGAACCCAAATAAAAATCCATATTACTCAGAATCAAGGTCTCTCCCACTCTAGGAACCTTAGTCTGTGACGGGACTTGCCAGAAAACTTTGCTCTACTTTGTCCTGAACTCGTCTTATCATTGGTTTTTTTAAAACATGAGCAAAAGAAACCACTATCTAGCTGCATCAGTAAGGCTGAAAAGCACCTCAGAAATGGGTACACAGAATCCTTAAAATCTAATGTCTTAGAGTCCCAGGCCCTGAGCCGCGGTATATCCCTCTGTTTACCATGGCAGGCAGCTCTGGAGGTCAGCAGGTGTTGGTTTCTTCCTTCAGATTCTGGTACCTTCAGAGCCTCTTTCTTCTTTCTCCCTAATGCTATATTCAGGTGCCTGAGTCTCACAGCTGGTGATTTCCTTTCCTGCCCACACATGTAAGTATATTTGGAAATACAGTGAAATAAACAAACAAAAAAAATCCCCCAATGAACATTAAAGGTTGATTTTTGCCTCCTCAGCTTCCATATTGGAGCTGCAAACCCCAGGGTCACTGGTTGGTGATAGAGTCCTTAGAAAGGTAAATTGAGACTGGCTGGCTGGTGTAGGTCCTGCCAGCTTATTCCCAAATAACCACACAGAGACTTAAGGCCCAGTCAATAGCTTAGGCTTTTTTTTAGTTACCTCTTATAACCTAAACTAACCCATTTCTATTAATCTATGTGCTGCCCTAAGGCTTGTTTACCTCATGTATGTATTTCCCATCCTGCTTGTTCTACATCTCATGGCATCTCCTCTGACTCCACTCTTNTCCTCAGCATTCTCTCTGNCCCAAAAATCCTGCCTAGCCATCAGCTAATCAGCCTTTTGTTAACAATGAGAACAACACATCTTCACAGTGTACAAAAAGNTTATTCCACAGCAGGGTGGGCTATATTTAATAGGACTGTTCTATAAGAAGAGAAAAGGACACAGGAGGCAGAGTATGTGATCACACAGACCTGCTGCATGATCCAAGACTGAGCAGATAAGGGCTGGAGGACTGGGACTTGGGCATTCCTCCTGTGTAGGTTGAAGAACTTGTAACAGCTTCAGAGGTTTCTGAGGATTTCATACCCGAGAAGTGTCTGCAGACTCAGAACTAAAGAAGAGAGGGGAGACATAGAAGAGGAAAGCAGCCTTTCTTCCTCACCCTAAGAAGAAGAGTCTCCCTAGGACCAGGTCCAGAGACACCTGCTAGTGAAGTCAGCAGCCTATNAGAGCAGGCCTTGTTGGAATTTACTGGGCTGTGTGTCTCCTATGTTTCTGTGGCCTGCAGCCATACTTCACTGCAGTTTACTCACAGAGCTTCGTGTCTACTCTGCTCAACCCACTGAGGACATGGCTGTGAGCTTTCACTTGAATCCACATCATTGATTTTCATCTTTTAAAAAAAAATTATTGTGCGTATGTGTGAGCCTGTGTGAGTATACATTCATCACTTGCAGACAAGAGCCCATGAAGTCTACAGGAAGGTATAGGCGTCCCTGGAAATAGAGTTACAGGTAGATGTGAGTCACCTTGTAAGTGCTGGGAACCAAGCCTGAATCCTCTGCCAGAGCAGCAACGTCCTCTTAAGTGCTGAGCATCTTTCTGGACCCATATATTGCTGATTTCCTAATCCACTTTTCTGACTTTCCTCTTAAGATCCCAAGTTGAATTAATTTACTGGTTTATAGTGTCTTTCAGGTCAAGAAAACGAAGTCTTCATCTGGCAACTTACTTATTTCAGTGACTGTTGTTCGAATCTTAGATGGTCTTTTATTACAAAATCCAGAGCCAGATATCAGGGTGAAAGCTGAAAGATCAGAGAAGCAGAACAACCAGCCATTAGTTCTTACCTCTATGAAATCCTCAGCCTAAAGAGAGTAAGTTCCCGTTTCATCATTCCTTATATGCCTTTCTCTGCCCAGATATCACTTTCTGGGATTAAAGAGGTGTGTGCTTCCCAGTACTGGGATTAAAGGTGTGTACCACCACTGCCTGGCTCTGTTTCCAGTGTGGCCTTGAACTCACAGAGATCCAGACGGATCTGTGCCTCCCAAGTGATAGGATTAAAAGTGTGTGCCACCACTGCCTGACCTCTATATCTAATCTAGTGGCTGGCTCTGTCCTTTGATCCTCTGGCAAGTTTATTAGGGTACACAATANATTACCACAAGTGACTTTGAGTTTAGTAGTTTTATACCAGTTGAGCACTCATCAACCTGTGGAAATGTAGCTGGTACCATGCGCATCCCTGCAGCACCAGAGTTCTTGGGCCTTCTAGCAGTAAATGTCAGGTAGCTCCAGATTTTGATCCATTTGCTGTCGTAGGGATCAATTNTACCCAACTGAAGAGTTATTTTGAGTTAGCGAGAGCAATTCCTGATCACTTAATGCAGGTTCTACGTATGTACTTCTCAGCCTGAGTTAACTTCCAGCCATCTGTAACTTTTGGCTTGTCAGTGACTCTGGCTCTTTTGGTCTCCACCACTGCCTCCCTGGACTTCTCTCACCCAAACACCAAAACAGGACAATTTGAGGATCTCTGACTTATGACTCATGGATGTTCTCTGTTCTTATGCCCTCAGTCTGGCTCAGTTTTTAACAATGCATTCTCTCTCAGGATGGCTCCAGCTGCTACCCTGCCATAGCTTATGTGTAAATTACCATGGCTTTTCTTGTTCAGTGTCTCCTCACAGGATTTTACTATTGCAGGAAATTTTGCCAAGAAGATAAAAGCTGAATATGACTTTTGTTCATTTCTAGAACTTAAAAATGGTATCAAGGTGCATGATGTCAGAGCAGTCAGCTTCCAACACAGGGCATCATGTTAATGGATTACCCACTAAAACTTCCTGCCAACCTTACCTCTGAACCTGTAACAGACAATCATAACTATTGATCACAATCTTAGTCTTGCTATGAAAAGCCTTTCTGAAACCAGTGCCCTGAAATGACAAGCCACATTTTTCTTCTTCTAGATGACACTGAGATTTTCATGGCTATGCATTTACTAATTATAGCAGTAAAATCTCCATTTTCTTATCATCAAAAAAGACTGCTTTTGCAGAAAGGATAAGGATTCCTATCTATCAGTGGCCTTGGAGTCCAGCTCTGCAAAGCCACCTCCAGGGTTCAGGTCAGAAGCCGCAGTGAAGCAAAAGGAGCTTAGGATATTTCTAATCTGAAGGGTTACGGAAAAACTCACATGTGTGCTGTTCCAGTCGTGTCTCTTTATTGCTCTGCCTTGTGTTTTTAAATCTTTCTAGTTTATATGCATATACAACAGCAATTGTTTGGAAATAGCAATGTTAGAAGGCCTTTTTTCCTCAGGGTCATAAAGTAGCTAAGAGTCATACAAAGTAATAACTTGTCACCTATTTTTTATGGTTGGTGGCAGGTGTGGCTGTAAGAAGTTCCAGCTAACTCTTAAAGGGGAAGAGGTCACAAAGGGGAGAAACTGAACCAAAAAAGAAGTCTAAAAAGGGAAAAGAGAATTCATCTACTATTCTACATTCCTAAGTGTGACTAAATATATAAGCTAGAAGTTTGTGATCCATAAAATGCAAAAAAGGCAAAATACAGCAAATGCTGTTTCTCTCCCATCACGCCAGGAATGCAGCTTTGTCAAGGAGGCAGTGTCAGTGTAACCACGGCAACCCACATAAACCATGGGAGAAGAGTGCAACATTTGATTCACATCAGCATATACACCAAATGTTAACTGGCAATAAGGAATCTTTTAGATTAAAAAAAAATTACATCTTTTCCCCTAAGTGGTTAGGAAGAAGACCTATAACTATGACGCATCCTAGCCACTCTGGCCATCTGCGGCGTTCATTCCCATGGTGACTGTGTGAGAAAATTAGCTCTCTCTGGAGCTGATCAATCAGTTAATGACCTTTATCTGTTAATCACACAGATCTCAGGGCTAAAACATAAACAGTTAATCTCCCAAGCTAAAATCTTGCATCAATAAACTGAAGCAAAAGTGTGAATAGCCTTCTGAGGTCAAAGCAGGGATAACTGAGTTGTACTTCCCGTTATCTGCAGGCAGGGTGCTTTCAGGGCACTCTGTTCTTATTATCTCAAAGGGGCTTTGATTCAACAAATGCTGCAATTCTGTCCTTGAGCCTATCTGTGAAAGTCCCATTTATGATCTTTTTACATAAACACCTCCTGCCATAATTGTCTTGCCATAAAGATAATTATAGAGAACAGACTTCTAAGTTTTTATTGGACTTTACAACAATGATTTGACTGTGTGACTTATTTTTCTCACCAGAATTACACAGTGTGGGAAGAAATTATCCTTCTATTAGTACACAGGAATAGTTGTGCCCGACAAGTAAGTAATACACTGCTAAAGTTGTGGGACAAGTCCCAAAGCTGTTACAGTGGGGAAGGTCATAGTGTCATACAAGAAATTTACAGTAAGAAGCAGCCATCTATCAAAAGCAGTAATCCTCATTGCCCTGTGTATGAGTTTGTCCTCCATCAGATATGTATATTTCTGGTGGATTAACCTTCGAAATATCAGCTGTAATCTACT
The DNA here is from genome assembly GCA_001675575.1 of Neotoma lepida. Lineage (NCBI taxonomy): Eukaryota > Metazoa > Chordata > Mammalia > Rodentia > Cricetidae > Neotoma > Neotoma lepida. The sequence goes on along the minus strand of LZPO01028146.1, from coordinate 37,498 downwards.
GCATAACCTTTCAGATTCCATCACTTCTCTCCCCAACCTCTGCCTCCTTTATATGAGTCAAAGTCTTACTATATAGTACAGGCTAGCCTAAAACTCATGATCTTCCTTCCTCTGTATCTGGAGGACTTTGGAAAACAGGTGTGAACTACTACACTTTTTTTTTTCTCATTTTCAGCAGGTTTTCCAAGCTTTGAATTCAGTATTTCACATAATTACATCTAAAAACAATTCTGAATTTTATAGTGATTCTTTAAGACAGAATTTGGCTATCTAGATGGGTAATTATAAGAGAAATGAGGAAATAAATGTGTGTGAGAGAGAGAGGAGAGAGAGAGAGAGAGAGAGAGAGAGAGAGAGAGAGAGAGAGAGAGAGAGAGAGAGAAAGAACTAGGAAACTAGTGACGCTCAGGCAAGGTGTTCACTGGATTTGTGGATGTCACAATGTAATTACCACTTAGTTTTTGTCTCTGAAAAGAAACAATTATCATTGCTCTCAGATATTTTCTGCTTTGAAAATTTTCCCCACAACAAAGAAAGAAAGCAAACAAGGAAGCACATGATTTCCAAGCTGTGGCAAAGGTAAAAAAGGAAGACATTTTCTATTTTCTCTTTCCTTTGTTCTTCCCTCCTTCCCTCCTCCTTCCCTCCATCCCTCCCTCCATTCTTCCCTCCCTTTCTCTCCCTTCCTTCCTTTCTCCCTTCCTTCCTTCACTTCTCTTAACCTCTGTTTCTTTCTTTATTTCCCTATTTTGTTCATTTGCTTTTTTGAACAATTTCTTGGAGAAGGAATGTACCAGCACCCTGCTGACAGAATGGAGAGTCATATGAGTTTTTCTGTAAGTCACATTGAATGCTAGAAACCAATAAAAAGAAAATGATAAATTAACTTTAAAATGACATTGTATTCAACCCAATGTATATGAATATTTTTTATTTCAACCTGTGCTGCTAGTCAAAATGTAGTACTCTCCAGCTATGGTTGGGACAAGAAGGGAGTTCTGAGGAGTATGTTGAGGGGAATCTGGGAGAGTCAGGAGGTCGGAGGAGGGGATACTGGTCCAGAGCACAACAGCAATGCCTTAAAATGTGGAATACTTATTGTTGTTCATACAGAATTAATAGAATTGTTATGAGACTTCAGCAATATACACAAAGCTCTGCTCATATTCTCAATATATCTAATGCGTGATAAATGTTAACATACCTACAGGTATTTTCAGTTTTCCTTCCTGGGCAAGAATTTCCTGCAGTAGCAAGCCCATGCTAATGGGAATTACCTAGTGGCCACTGTTTGTCCACGAGGACAGTAAGCTGTGAACATAGACAACTGGCTAGGGAATGTCAGTTCTCTGGTCCTTAGTTCTTTCATGACACTGGTCCTCTAAAAGCATTATTAGTGGCATACCCCTAAAGCATCACATACATTTTAGAATATCTAGCTCATAACTCCAAAGTTTTCATGTAAAACTGAAGAAGGCCGTTTTTCAGGAAAGAAAAATGACTACTTTATATACGACAATATATACTGAAGTATAAAATTATTCTAAAGCCATAGATATTCAGTAAGAGCAGGGGGCTCCTTCCTTATAGTCAAAATACTTCATATCTAGTGAACATCAGTGGAAAGGGCACTTCACAATGCAGACTATTTCATAGCTAGTGAACATCAGTGGAAAGTGCACTTTACAGTGCAGACTATTTCATTGCTGGTAAATGTCAGTGGGAAGTACACATTAATTGGTTAAGGGTTAATTCGAAACTATCACATACACATAAAAT
>LZPO01028146.1:22278-32345 GCA_001675575.1 Neotoma lepida | reverse complement strand
GTAATATCCAATTGAGAATTTTCTAAGTGTACAAAGCATCATTGACTGTGAATGATAGTGTGGACAGTTATTAGCAAGTTCATCTGCTTACTGTATTTGTCCGCTGAAGAGCTAAAAGAAACAGAAGGCACTACTCGCAGACCACAATGAAGTGGGTATAATGTGTGGAAAGACACATAGTAAACATTAGTAGTGAAATCCTTATGTGCTAGAACAAGATAATTTCTAAATTCGTCCATCCCTTTCTTTTCATACAGGACTTTGGATCCAGTAGCAGCATGTCAATCTTAGTCCTAACAATCGCAAGATTTTTCTATGGGATGGTGATAGATAGAAAATGACAATAGAAAATATTCTCATTGATTTTACATCTTATTACACCTAGAATATACTGAACACAGTTACATTGCTTTGGTGCAAGACATATTTGTATTGCTAAACAAATTATCTCCAATAGAAATCTGAATCCATTAAGCTCTGCATGTTAAGTCTCCAGGGGAGGAGTTAGGGATGGAAGATAAGGCTCCAGGCCTGTGATGTAGGAACTCTACTGCTGAACCACACCCAGCCTTGAAATTCATCCTTTCTTTGCATAGCAAAAGCCACTATTGGAAGTTAGAATCACAAGGCTTGCATTGTTACATTGAGAATTCCTGTCTCACTTCCTTGAATTTTTGTCTCTAGTCATCTGGCTTCTTGCACATTCTCTGCTGCTGGTGGATGTTTCCCCTCTAAGGTCTGTACTTGTGGTTCCCCTGCCTGCCTTGTCTTTATCAAACTGTCTCACCTAATCTGGAACTCACACTTTTCCAGGAAATTAGAGATGGCTAGCTACCTCACACTGTTTCCACAGGAGCTAGGACTGCGGGGGGCCCAAAACAGCTTGACTACACAGCTGTCATGACAGGTTTAGGGGCCCAGATATAGCTGCTGTGACAGACTTANTGGCAGGCAACACCTGGATCCAGGAAAAGCCATAAGCTAACACCACCCAGGGATGGGCCAGTATCTAAGGGGAAGTACCTNACATCTCAAACATTCCATCTGTTAAGATTAAGATTAGATAAGATCTCCATATGTCCCTGAGCCTAGCACAGACCTATTTCCCCTTTTTACCAAGTTACCCCTAGACAAATGTCAATCAATCAGGGTCCTAAACCCTGGAAATCGCCTCACCCCAACCTCTGCTATGATAAAAACTCTACCCCGCCTGGGTTCAGAGTTCTCTGCTCTCATCACTGTATCGGACAGACAGAGACAAAACTGAAACTTGAATAAAGGCTCTTGGCTTTTTCATATGGGATTCGGTCTCCATGGTGGTCTTTTGGGGGTCCCCATGATCTGGGCATAACAATACATTTACACATCATAAAACCTATCATTTGTCTCACTGCCCCCACTAAACGGAACTTAAGACTTCAGGAAGTGAACTGTCTTCAGTGTGCTCTGATCAGAAATCTGTGATAAGAAAGGATGGAACTTGCACATTATTCCTTCCTAAGTTCCAATAGGATTCATACAATTCTATGACAAATTGGTGTCATGAACTGCAGCTACTACTTTCTNATAGGTAGTCCCCACCAGGTAAGATTCTGACTGAGCAGCTCTGCATCATATAAGCTGCTTTCCCAGAACACATCACATGAGCATCTCTATGTGCTTTGTGAAAGGGAATCCAAGTTTAGCCCAGCTGTCTCCGGGATCCAGACTTCACTTCAGTTAATTTAACTTCATTGTGTGAATGTTACATTACCTATAGGAACAACTAGATCTAAGAGATGTGGAAGTGTGGCCAAAAACTCAAAAAAATAGAGACTGATGACTTAGCTAAGAACACAAAAGCATAACACGTAGTCTAGAATTATCAACATTTTTTTCAATCTCNATTGCATTATGCAAGCTATATTCAGGACCTCCAGCAGTTTGTTATCAGGCCAGGACTCCTGAGGTGCTGCTCCTTAGACCATCTTAGGGACGATGACATCTGTCTTCATAAATTAACCCAATAAATATCACAGCGAAATTCATTATCAATTTTTATTTCCTACCATACACCAAATGTACAGCACTGAACACAATTTTGTTGCATTGATGTAAGAAATATTGTTTGGAGAAACAGTATACAAACAAAGGACTTCAAATAAAAATGCATACATCATTGCCTGTTTTGTTTACAAAAGACCCAATTTACAGTATCAATTATTAGCATAGTTGAAATGAAAACAATTTAGTGCATGTTACAAAACACAAGTACCAAGGAGGCAAATAAATACAGATACACTTCATAAAACTATGTGAACACAAATAAATTAACTGAAGCCATGTAAATTATAGTAATAAATACATAGGTTTGTAAGAGCTCTCTTTAAATAAAATATATAACAAACTTGTTAAAATATTTAGCAAAGTAAACTTCTGTCTTTGTAATAAGTGAGCCCATTTGTGTGCTTCTTTGAAGTACTATGTAGCAAAATGTTCAAAGACATACTTTAATAGGAAACTTTGTGTCCCATTTTCAGGGGACACCACTCAATGTAGCTGCTTCTTTTAAATTGAGTTTTAAATAAACACCTTTCCTACCTAGAACAGACATCTCATTTTCACTAAACTAAGATTCAAGAGTTCAAATGAACCCCAAGCCAAAGATAAGCTCCACTTGATGCATAACAATAACCACAGTTCCATGACAGTGGAGTGACTAAACCACTTTTCATGTATCTGAGCAGTAACAGTAGTAACAGTGAATTCAAGCCTGTGAATGCCATCACACTAAATCTAAATATCCATGAGGCTAATAAAAAATAAACACTTTTATTATAGCACAGAAAATTAAGCCCACATTAAAGTTCATGTGTACATTTACACAGAGGCACATTTGCACATGAAATGTGTGTGCACACCAAAAAGGCAGTTTAGCTGGTTGTCTATACCTTTTCCTTAAAAAAAATAAGTATAAAAAAACTTTTGAAACAATGCTTAAACTACTTTACAGTCCCTGAAATAGACATTGCCTTTACTACAGCAATTACTAAAATCTGATCNAATTGAGATTGTAGGGTCAATTTCATGTGTGAATGAATGTTTGTGAGTGCATATATGTATGGACTGTGCCTGTGTGTGTGTGTGTGTAGTTCAAGAGTTACATTAAATTGAAATTTGTCTTATTTTCTAGGGAAGTGCAGACCAATGTTGCTAATATTCAGATCAGAATAACACTTTTTCATGTCATATTATGTTTTCCACTCTTTTCCAGTCAACCCAGTAAAATAAATGCTATTTCAGGGTATATGGTATCTACAAAATTTCCATTTGGATGTGTTTGTATTTCCTAAATACAATTCTATACCAATATTGTCACTTGTAATATTGTACTAACATATAGCAGGAAAAGCCTGGCTGGTCACATCAAAGCTTATCATCTTGGGGAAGGGTTGCCAACTAGCCAATGTGACTTGAAAAAACAAAAAGACAAATCTGATTCACTTAAAATCTATATTTTAAACAGCTCAAATAAATATTTCATATTAATTAAATTCGTGCAGCCACGTGGAATACTCTGCTGACTATTTTATTTAATTATTGCTATCAAGTTCTGAGCACACTGTTTGCCAGCATCCTGTGCTTTTATGAATGTGGATTCCCACTAGTGGGCGCCATTTATCTTCATATTCCTTTGCAGCTCATATTATCAAGAACCATTTACAAAACCAGTAAAGGGGTAAAAGAAGTGCACAGTAGAAACCAAACTTGACCATAGTGCAGTCCTGACACAGGGATTTCTTTCACACCTTTTTTTTCCCCCATCTAAACCCAGAAAAATGTGAGATTTGAGAACAGCATTTCTATTTAAATCCTATTAGAAGATAAATTAATAAACACACCTGTAAAAATATGGTAGACTTCAAAATGCAGTTAAAAGATAAAAAACTCTTTGATTAGTAATAAATAAAATATAAAATGTCACATTTATTTTACATATACTTTACAAAATAAAGAGTGCAATGAAGAAATAAAAGAAAAAGATATGAAAATAAATGAGATCTAATAATAGACTGCATTGCTTTTAATCCAAAGAGTTTATCATAGTTTTTCTTTCCTTTTTATGTCAGCTGGGGAAAAATTAGTGCAATGTTGCAATTATAAATGTAGGGGGCAGCCTCCAGGCTCCAGGGGATCAGGTGTAATTCACTGCTGTGGTGACCTCTGCTTCCTGCATGCTGCCCTCCTACACGTGGATGCCCTTCACCGCCTGCTTGATGCTTTCCAGTAGAGCTTTGCATTCTGGGGAATAGTCCCGTTCCAGATTGCTGTACATGTCTGTGAGAGTATTTACATATGCTTCAAAATTCTGCTCATTGATTGGCCCCTGATGGAGACAAAGCACATGGAACCAATCACAGAGGTTCAGCTGCCCCAAGGAAGATCAGGAGACAGTAATGAATGTTGCCAACTTATATAAGTAGGAAGAGAAGTGTTTATATGGCTGTGGCAGTTTGGGATAGGGCATCCAAATGTTAGTGTTTGTAGGGTTTATCTGTTCACTCTTCATTCATGGCATTAATGAAACTTGATTGAATGGTATTGAGGATCAATCTGGAGCCATATAATGAATGCATCTAGCTACTGAGCTAGAGGTCTCCAAACAACATGCCTTCTCTGGGAGGAGTCTTGGCCTCAATTGTACTTGCTGAGTACAAAAACAGAGTCTGTGGAAGGTATGTGCAGGGGATGAAGGTTTGCTTGTGCCAAGTGGTTCTTTTACAGTTCTAGGTTGGAATGGCAGGGATTTTAGCCTTAAGCCAGTTGCTCACTAACAGTTGTGATAGAGATTTTCTAGTATGACACAATATATTTCTCCCTCTCTATTTCTTTAGAGAGAATATCAGTGTTAGAAGGTCCAGATTAACTCATCTTTACCCTGGGTGGCATTTTGGCATCTTCTTTGCCCAATATAATGGTTTTATTTATTTATTTGTATTTGTTTTGTTTTTTGAGACAGGGTCTCATTTTGTTATCTTGGCTGGCATGGAACTCTCCATGTAGATCAGGCTAGCCTTAAACTCCCAGAGATCTACCTGATTCTGCCTCCCAAGTGCTAGAATTAAAGAGAAGTGCCACATGCTGGGCCACACACACACACACACACACACACACACACACACACACACATACACACACACTGTATATGGATGCTTTGCATGTATATTTGTGTACTACATATGTGCTTTATGCCTGTGGAGGGCAGAAGAGGGTGTCACATACCTTAGAACTAGAGTGACAGCCAGTTCTGAGGCACTAGGTTNGAGCTGGGAATTGAACCTGGGTCTTCTGGAAGATCAACCAATGCTCTTAAATGCTGAGCTATCTCTCCAGTCCTGTAATATGTTTTAAAGTGGGTGCTTACTAGCTATGTGTAAACTGCATGCNTAAGAGGCAGGGCATGCATGACAAAAGGGAACACTCTTCAGCAATGTTCTCCATGTTCCTACCATTTTGAAAACCCATGATAAGTGCCATATTACATTACAAGGTGTTTGGAAGGAGGGATTGAAAAATGAGTAAGCAGCTCAAGTCTACAGAGAATGACTATAATCACTGCCGTTTAAAAGGTAAGCTTTCTAGATCTGAAGATGATTTCGTGTGCCCAGCAGAGTTCTGATCTAGAATATGTGCACTGTCTAGTTATGACTGTTCTCATTTAGTTTCTACCTCTGCTGGGTATGTATTTCTTGCAGAATCATGTAATGGGACTGCCACATCAGGCAGCTCACTGTCCCATGCCTTCCGGACTCATGCCATCTTTGACTCTTGACCCCATGATGGACACTGAGTCATGCATGACTTTCTCAGCTATGGTTGGGGAATCTTAAGTGTTCAGTGCACTGGGGAGCTTTCATGTGATCAGGCCTGCAGTTACTGCTATAGCACCTCAGGTAGTCAGTCCTTGGATATTAGCTAGGTACAAGTGATCTTGTTGTCAGTAATTTCTGTGGCACCAACAATGAAGAAAATACTAAGAAATACACGTTTGAAGAAGGAGCTAGAAAAACAGGAAAAAAGGAAGATGATAATATTCTCCTTGACAGTAGCCAAAGTTAAATTCTTGATTTTTTTGGGGGGGTGCAGGGGTTAAGAAACATTTGGAATTGGGTGAGATAAAGACTTCATGTTGGGAAGTTGGATAAATTGAGTGACTTAGTATTTTGAGCAAAACACAATTATATTTTTATTACATTACTGTTACTTTAAGTCCTCTTATATGTAAACTAGCAGTTTTGGTTTAAGAATATAGGCTCTGAGGAAATTAACAGCGTTCAGCAATATCCCCTTCAACAATGCAGCTCTATCTCCAAAGACTGATTTATATTTATAAAAATGTAGAATAAACTTTTTGTGAATTCTAAATAGTTGCATGCTTACATTTTAGAAATAAGGATGCCTTGATCACATCCATGCTTCCTATGCTGCATGGGCAGAAGTTGAGCATTAAAGGGAGTTTATTAGGAATGTATCTGTTTATTTTATAGTTCATGAGTTGGTGAATGATGCTGAGGGATGCATAGAATCTTCTGTCTGGAAACATATTTTCAGTGAGTGAGCTCTGGCCTCCAACTTTCACATAACTTCATAAAATATCTTCAAGCAAACCTTCATCTTTAAAGGACCCTGACCTTTTAGAATGTCACTGGCTTTCATTAATCTGAGAGTGGCTACCATTTTCTCAGATGGGGAGATCACTGAGCATGAGAATGCATCCAGGGTAGGTGACTGCTGACAGCTCAGCCACAGAGTAATGACACTGAGGTGGATAGCGGGACAGCAGAGCTTTGCTCTTGGTCTTACCATCTGTGGCAGCTGGATGTCAGCAAGGCTGGAGATAAGAGCCTGGCTGAGCCCCGCCAGCTCCTTCAGCAGACTCTCATTGCTCTGTTCTATAAGCTTGTTCTCCTCCTCTATGCTCTTCAAGTTGCTCTCCATAGATGTTATCTAAAACAGAGGTAATGACATGAGAAGCAGAGCTTGAGGCCTATGTAAGACCTCAAGGGGAAACCTGTGGCTGGGTATAAGTGCCAAACTGTAGCCCTGCCTACTGCTCTAAGTGTTGGATTCACAACTTCAGATTTNTACTTTGAACACAGAGTTTTCCATGCATTGCAGGTCTAGCTTCTCTACATGGCTAGATGGTAGATATCACAAAGGCAGTATGCCTCAGAGTAAATCTGCTATTTTCCCCAATCCTGTTCCAGCTTCATGCCTCTTCTTTGTAGTAGATGACAATCTGAATGTTTCCCAGACTCAGCGTTCTTTCTCTCATACTTCAAACTCACTGAGCACTTCTTTTAAAATACNTAAGATAAGGCCACTATCCACCTGTGTTGTGGCTACCTGGACCTAGCCATTGGTATGATGGTATCACTTCTCATGGGTGACCTTGTGTCAGCTTTGCTCTTCTTGGTCTTCCTCAATACACTAATAGAATGAGTCTTTTGAAGGTCAAGTTAGAATGTATGTCAAGATGACTGAATTACTCTCGAGTCTCAAATCCTTCAGGGGCCCCTCAATCCATCAAAGTAAATGCCAAGATAATGAATATTGACTAGGTTGTACTATGTGAACAGCCCAGTGTAATCTCTAGTATCCTTCTGTAACTTGTGCTGCCCAGCTAACTTACCTCCAGATATATTCTCCACCACTCTTGGCTAACTCCTTCATTTCTCAAATCATTGCTGACACATTTCCTTCTTCTTGGGGGTTGGCCATCCTGTTTAATATCAACCCCCACTTCTTATAACAGCAGATTAGACAGACAGACAGTCACACACACATACACACACACAGTTTACTGTCTGTCTTCTCCACTTTGATTAAGCTCCATTTGCTAATGGTTTCAAGAAGCGCCTCTTGCTTTCCAAATGGAAGCATCAAGCTCTTTCTATGGACTTCTGGGGCATTCAGAAGGTGGGATGAAGAAACTATTTCAGGGGATTAGACTGCTTAGGTGNGGACTCCTCAGAGATGGGATGAAGCTTGCATCTTAGGAGTGGGGAAGGAGAAGAAAGAGAAAAGGCAGTATAAAAGGACCCTCTATCTTCTGCTTTATCTTGTTTCTCCACTTCTAACTTGTTGCAATGCAGTTATTTTTACTTTTTGAGATGCTGAGGATTGAATCCAGAGTCTTTTACATGGGTAGGCAAACAATCTACCACCAAACTACATCCTTAATAACAGAATTTGTGTTAGCATCTTAAAAATCCTGGACTGAATTTTTATTTCACAGTTGTCTAGGTTTAGATACTGCTTGGAGTTTTTCATTTTTTTTAAATAAAATATCAATTTTAGAAGAATTACATTTAAAGAGGGTGATGTTGTATGTGTATTTTTAATAAAACGAAGGACCCTTAACCTTTGTGACATGATTCACTACAACACACCATGTGCGCTACAGGAGTCTGTATGGTCATCTGCTTTATTTGCTCACAAAGCAGTTCTTCTATGCCAGCTAGGTGAAGACAGGAGTAACTCCTCCCACCTGTGCTGAGTCAGCAGACACAGTCATAAGCTACTCATGAGAAACACATTTCTCTAGGGTATCAGCATAGCTTCAGATGCAAGATTCAGGAAGCTCAATGTTTTGTATTCACTAGAGATTATGATTATCTCAGAAATAACTAATTAATATNTTTTAACCTGAGTCTGAAGTTTCATCATATCTGCTTCAATTTTAAGGTTGGATTCATTCAGTTCCTTTATTTCTTCATCCAAATGCCTAATTTCTTCATCACCATCAATACCTGTGANGAGTCAACAGTTCACATTGAAAACAGGAGACAAGGCCCAGCCATGGGTTATTTTATGTTTAAATATGAGCACAGTTTTGGAATTTAATGTTTCCTAAGAAAATGAAGTACAAAAGCAGCAGCTTTCAGGTGGCTTCACTGTGTTCCAGAGAACCTGGTGAGCCCTCATTTACAGTCGCTACAGGCATGAACCACTGTAGTCTTTTAATATATGAAATTGCCAGACCTCTAAAATTAAAGTAACTTGAGAGAAATTAAATGAACTAACAGTGTTCAAATCCATGCAAACTCTTGCACAGCTGATGCAAGGATAGTGAGGTCACAAGGGATGCCCAGCAATTAAATATCTGCTGTTGGGATGACCCTTAAGAGCCACACCTAGAAGCAGACCCCGGCTACCAGCAGATGAGTTCAAGACCAGGAACACAGAGTAGATTTCTCTGTGTGGACTTGGTAAGGAGCACATGTTGTTCAGGAGGAAGAACACAGCCTTGACTGTTGTTATTGCATTTGAAATTTAGATTTTAATTTCTGTAAAACTATGCATGTGTGAGAATGAATGCAATAAAATGTAGATTGTGGAACACTGTCCAGTGAACACGTATTNGTTTCCATCATTGTTTTATAGAGAGTGTGAATACATTTTACCATTTGAAAGTCTGGGAAAGGTAATTAAGAATGNCACAGTCTCACCACCCTCCTNGGAGACTGCAAGTGCTCCCTGAGACAGAGCTGGCCAGCGCCGATTGGGACTAAGAGGTGAGTCTCTATCCTCCTAGCCGAACATCCCAGCCTCTCGGCTCTAGGCCCAGGGCTACAGCCCTGTGCCCCACAGCCCCACACCACCACCCATTGCAGTCCCAGTTTCAGGCCAGTAGGCAGGTCTCCTGCAGACAGCTCAGACCACCACCATCCCCCACCAAATCCTGTAACCCTGAAACCCCACCTCCTACAAACTCCACCCTCCTCTGAGACTACAACTGCTCCCTGAGACAGAGCCGGCCAGTGCTGATTGGGACCAAGACATTCCATCAACACTGATTACACCAAGAGCCCTAATTAGACCAAGAGCTCCCATTGGACCAAGAGTATCAATTGGACCAAAAGAGCCGCCGCCCGCCCCCCACACACACACAGACACTGCCTGCACCAAGTGGAGGAAGAAATGGGTAGACGCCAGTACAATAATACAGTCAACAACATAGAGACAAATATGACCCTATCAGAACTTAGTGATTCTACATCAGCAAGACCTGAACAGCCCAATGC